>MU823344.1:0-113191 GCA_027921425.1 Lentinula novae-zelandiae
TTAGCCAAGCGCTGTAGTCCATGCTCTTTGACTGTTTTGAGTGCGCGCCGAAGCTGGGTGAAGACTCAGAAGAGTTCAAGGAAATGAACTGGGAAACGCTCCCGGAGAAATGGCCAGAATACCTCGATGAAGCGGTGCGGATCATCAACAACTGTATCCTGCCGTCAGTCAAGTTCTCCCCAAACGAGCTCCTTCTGGGTGCAGTGGTCAACACACGCAGAACTCCAATCGTAGACGCTACCTCGATTCTTCAACCACAGCAGGTGGCAGTCCAGACAGCTTATGTGGAGCAACAGCAGTTGGATGGATACGGCTCATTCGTGCGTCACGCGGTGAAACGGAAAGGGGTATTCGATCGAAGGGTGTTGAAGAAGGAGGGAAAGGAAGTGGTTTTCGAAAAGGGCGACTTAGTACAGGTATATCGAAGCGACCTAGACTATACCTTCAAGACTATCAAGAAGATCATTCCGAAATGGTCTCGACCTTATTGAGTCGCAGCGCGGGATGTTAACTCCTATACATTACAGACAATTGAAGGACGACTGATTGAAGGTAAGCAGTTCGCAGCACGGAGATTACGCGAGTTCAAACCTCGGATGGGCACGAAACTAGCCAGGGAGCAGCAGGAGGTGATTCGGAGGAGGGAGGAGTCCAAGGACGGAGCGTAGGCGACGAGGGCGCCGCCATTTTTTAAGTGGGGGCACATGGAGTAGGGGATCTGGTAGTCCGCTATCTAATCAAGTATCTTATCTATTATCATGTTGATATCTGTTTGTTTGTAGAGTACAGTAGGCATACGGTAGGGCAGACGAGGTTAGACAGATACACAACCAGTCGTTTGTATCAGTTTCGAGCCAGAGAGTCCAGTCCAACGGTTATCGGAAACACAAAGATAATGGATTTGAAACAATATATGTATTCGAGAGATTTGTACCCCTCCGGGACTCGTAAGAACTGCTTTGGCCGACGGGGTATTCGTCCAATATACCCTAAACTCAGGGTCTACAGTTCACCTTCACTGCATACACCTACCCTCACACGGGAGCTACAGAATCTGGAAAACGAGGGAACAACTGAGATTAACGACCTCAAATCAAATTCTAAAGAATCAAATGCTCCATACGCCGAGCCAGAAGAAAGATGTCGGATATCAGAGGAGAGGTGTCTGTCGTCTGAAAAAGGAATAGAAGAGTCAAACATGAACTTGCAGAAGATGTCGGCAAACTAAGAAACTACAAATGTCATTTCCAAATCATTCTGCAAGTTGGGGGATTGAATATCATGTAATCCAACGTCAAATCAACATATCTCTCGTTCCTTGAAGACATACATACTGTTAACATACAGAATGAGCTGATCTAACAAGCCATTATCGACAACTTCAGACGCAATTTGGCGCGTGCCAGATATGACCTTGCCCAAAATTAAATCACGCAAGAGATGCACCAGACATGCGATGACCTTGGACAGCAAATTGAAGGACATTGCAAGCAGATGGCTGGAAAGTGTCCATATTGGATCTGGGTCCCATTCAGGAGGGTCAAAGCCTCGTCGATATCAGGACGAAGCACTCGACACGGAGGAATCCCTGAGCGTGATCCGACCTCCAATATCGAGGATACGTTTTCACTAAATTATCATACACATGGTACTTATTCATTGAATTCATGGATATTGGTCGAAGCTACGTTTAACAGATATACTTAAAGGCGTTACAAATCTACTCATAATTAGTTGACAAAGCGTGTACAGTAATGCAGAAAATGTACCGTGCCATACACCAGCTATACACCCTCTTCCATTTTACCTGCCTGGGCTTTTTCCCCTATACTCACCACGTCACCTTTACCTCCGTGCTTCTTATGCTCTATGCGTTCGTGTGCTAGCGTTTGAGCGAACTTCGATGCCGCTCGAATCTGTGGTCCCTTGACATAGAACACATAGATAGGGATCGTGACCAGAGCCGCAAGAAACGCCAATAGAGTAGATGCCCATTGAAGGGAGTGGGGACCAAGATTAGAATAGACTATAGGAGTCAATCAGTCACCGAACAAACGCGTTACAATTTGAGTGAAGAGAAAACGTACGAGGGGTTGCATACATGGCCGAGACACCTGCGATGAAGTCTCTTGCGAGAGCGTTTCCGCCTGTCGCAGAGGCGGAGTAAACACCATACGCGGCGACCATATAATCAATAGTAGACATGTATATGCAGTACTATTTGCAGGAGTGTGTAAGTTCTATCGAAATCGATCGAAAATCTAGGGGTGCAAATGCTTACATTGGCGATAGCGATAAGTACCGAAAAGAGCATCGGAGCGATCCAAGGCACCCTCGGAGGTCCAAACGAGGTCCAGGCGAATCCGAATAGACCGATAGCTTCCAAAGGGGCAGCTGGAAAGATGAAAGAACACATGAGGAGACTATTTAGTGACAGACGAAGAGACGCCGCTCACTCCATAAGAGCCACCAAAGCCTACTTTCAGGGGACAAAGCTGTCGGGTCCTTTTTCATAATCCGGCGATGTTTGATTATGGGATACATGTACGACGCGTACGCTAGAACATAACCAATGTTGATCCTGTCCATTGAAAGATTTCAGTAACTTGAAAATAATTCAGCCGATGAATGTAATTAAACTAACGGAACAAATGCCAATCCGAGTTCAATCGTCCCAAAACCCCATTGTGAATATACGGGGGTGAATGCTTCCATGAAGCAGAAAATAAGCCCATCGCTGAATCCGGAAAGCAGACTGAGGCACAAAACAATGGGTTCTCGAGCGAACATCTCAAACTACGGGATGCACCGGTTAGAGTTTATACTCGTGAGGACGTGTAACAAGCATTACGCACAGGTCTAGCCCATGTTGCCAATACTTCCTTCATCTCGAACCGATGTTCCTTAAGTTCACCAGGTCCATAAACATCTGTCTGACCTGCTTTCCTTAGCCGCTTCGCTTCCTGGTCCAAGAGAACCGAACTTCTCGTCTCGGAAACAAAGAAGAAGTGTACCACCTGGACAAAGCCACCGAACATAAGTTGGATCCAGAAATTCCAGTGCCAGGAAAGATATTTTTGTATGAAGGCTCCTACGACCGGACCGATTGAAGATCCGCCGACAGAAGAGAAAACGATGAATGCAACGGCGAACTGTTGATCATCTGCGTCCCACATATCTGCTACCTAAGTTGGATGATATATGGACTGAACTTGATAGAACACAATGGAAACGCTTACCATTCCTAAAGTTACGGAGCCTCCCGCCGAAGACAAACCTCCGAGGAAACGGCCTACTACGATTGTTCCATAATTCGGCGCAAGTGCGCAAGGAATCTGCCAAACTAAACAAAGTATAAGTGAATGATATCGTGAAGTATCGGGAGACTTACTGTTCACTAAAAATAAACTAGCCTGGAGAATTGGCCATCGTCCTAGTTCTTCACTCCAAGGAGCCCATAGTTCACTACCAAAGGCATACGCGACCAGGAAAATCATCTGGCCAACGCGCGCTGCCTGTAGACTGATATTGAACTGGTCGGAAAGACCCTGAGCGACGTTCGGGTATACAGCCGCGTTAAAGTTCATTGAAACTTGGATGGCGAAGATGACAGAGAGAATCATCCATTTGCGCCATGTTGGGAAAGAATATCCAAGCTTGTCGTAAGCTTCCTCTTCGGTGAGCTCTCGCTTTCTATCGCGACGACCAGAGCGATTTTCAACATGGGTGATGGACGTTTCCGAAGTCGAAGGTTTGGTGGTGTTGGAAGAGATTGGTTGTGGGATTGAGTTGTTGGTGCTGTTGATGCCACTAAAATTTGCCTTTTCTTTCATGGTGAAAGTGAAAGTGAATGAGCGAGATAAAGGTTGTATTCTGGAAGCCAATTCGACCGTTATATAAGGAACTTACCATCGGACGCGTTGTATACGTCATAGAAGCTCTTTCCCCGAGGCGAACACTTGCTTACTTTTTCGGCGAACAGAAAATCATGACTTGGAAAAAATATGAACGCATTTTGATGCTCCCATTGCAATCTGACTCCATAAGCAGTACTGTCCGGATTCTACGCATCGTAATCCGATACATTCTGGGGTCAGGCGTGGCAACTAAGTATGCCAGATTGTTTGGGTTCAGTCTTACCATAAGTTACTGTATACCTAGTACAACGCGTATCTCTCCGCGCGGCCGAGTCCGCGTACTTCTAGGTAATTCCCCAACAAGAAAGCTTGCGAAAGATATTCGAACCGTTTATACAGCCGTCTATAGCATCGCAAATACTGCGTTTGTAGCGAAGATTTTCTAGACTTTGCTCTAGATCTCGAATTTCGACCCAGCGCCAATATAGAAGCCTAATTGACACATTGAGCTAGTGGCAGAGGTTGCTGGTAGGTCTTAAAAAGGGAGTAGGAGACTCAATTAGCCATGGATATTGACCAGTGCACGTCCTAACATTGACAACAGATGCCACGGATCCGAACGGAGAGCAGAGAGTATATGGTGACTCGAGAGTAGCTCAGCGGATTTAGGCGCCAAGCCAAGTCTTTTTGAGCGCTGAGAGTTTTGCCGTAAGCGTTATTGTCTGTCGCTGTCAGTGTCAGGTGTTGAGAGGCACTCATGATCAAACTTGCTTCCATCGCAAATGATCATGAGCCAACCCGCTAAACAGAACACATCTTTAACAACCACGGCTCCCATGGGCCAAAATCTCACTGTGAAGTCGTCCGATGAAGTGCTTAAGCGGACGTTGGAATGGTGCCGTTCGAATGCCAGTCTTGTATGAACTTAATTTCCATACCTCCCTCTTTATAACAAGATATCTCCACACAGGCATGCGAAGTATGCTTAAAAAATCGCCTGGTATGTATGAACAACATCACTTGTCCTACGAGCCTCCCAGAAGGGCCTTCTGCAGCCTCGGACGTTGTGGCAATATATCAACACAATGTTCGGTGTAGGACGTGCACGGTCCTCAGAATTCCGTGCTCAAGAGAAGTGGCGGAGAACCGGTGGAGACTACAGCAGTCGATGAACTTGAATGAATCAGATCTTCAGTTCAAATTAGACATGGAGAAAAAGTTGGTTTCCGATGGAAATGCGAGTGGTAGTGAGATTGTGGTTTCTGCTGGTCCGAACGTATATGCGGTGAACGCGCTTCCTATCAATGAAAGGACAAAGAAATCTCACGTTCATCTTAAACTCAGTCAAATAAACCACAAAACTTGAAAACTGGCTTCGTTCGCAATCCTTTGCCATCCTCGTCTTCTTCCAAAATACTCCCTCGCCCAGATCTAGGACCAGATCCGAATTCTTTCCCCCAATCTATGCAACTCATTACACAGCCCCCCGGTCTATTATCACTTTTCGGACAGAAGTATACAGAAATCCAAAAACAATTGCAGATCTGTCAAGCGCGCAATAACGAGCTTGTCAAGGAGAACCAGGAGAAGGGAATAAAGCTGGCTTCTTTGGAAGCGGAGCTAGCTTTTACAAGAGGTATCTCGGAAACCCACACCCGCCTTGGCTTGACCGGCGCCGGGAATATTTTGAAGCAGGTAATGAAAGAGGGGGAGGCAGAGCCGCATCCTCAATACTTGCACGAACACACACAGAGATCATCTAATTCTTCCAAAGATGGCCGGGCAAAACGTCAAATTATCTCATTGGAAGGCCAATTCCCAGATCGAAATGCGTCTTCCAAAACATCACTTCTCCAATCTATGGAGGATGCTCCAGCGAGATTACAATCTCTGGTGTTGCAACATACTCAAACAATACGGGAATCGGATGCTCAATACGACACGCGCCTTGAGGATCTTGTGCGACAAAAAGGTGAATTGGAGACAAAGCTATCTTTATTGCAAATTCAGTACGATGATACGATAAAATGCATGGAGCTTCTTAAAGATTCGCATGTTGATGCGCTGTTCGAGAAAGAGAGAAGTCTCTCTGCGTGTGAAAAATCCCTCGTTCAAGCTAGAGAAGACAACCGATTGCTTTCTGAACGACTGAGAGGTGTGTACTTGCTCCTGTTTTGTATCGTGGTCGAACCTTGAGAGACTACGCCTTAGACCACGAAAAAATGCGGACACTTGAAACAATACCTGATGAGCCTTCGAATGTCAACAAAGACGAGGGCAGTCTTAAACACGGGGAAGCGGAATCGTTCCGGGAACGTTTCCTTGACTTGAAGGAAAAGCACAAGATACAATCCCGAACGTTGACAGGCCAGTCGTCTCACTGCGCTTTTGTCGCGCTATTGATATAAACTGGTTACATCCTAGAGTACCGTAATGAAGAAACCACTGCGCTCCAAAACAATCTCATAGAGCACGCCAACATTCAAGTCCTTGTCCGACTACTCCACCTCGCAAAAGCAAAAGCAGACTTTGCTGCCAATCAAATCACTAATGAAGATATGCTTCAGACTTGTGACAATTTATGTACTCAGCTTAGTGCTATCGCAGAAAGACGACTAGAGCGGGTTCCGATGGGGTTTGAGGCAATCCGAGACGTGATGGTTAGTAAGAGTCGAAGTCGAAAGCGAACGCGACCGCAGTCTTGGGATATGGGCTAAGCAGGTACAACTTATGAAAAGCGATGCGACGGATGAAGAGTCGCTGTCGAAGCGGCCGAAATCGGGGTCGAAATAAAGCGCTATAGAACTAAAGCTATGAGTGTTTACTATGTATATCTATTATTCAGTACTGCTAAGTACGCTGTCCACTGAGCTCGAGTCCTTGTAAATTTACTAAGAAGCCGTGGGAAGTGCTTTACTTGAGCGGGTGCCTCTTTTAAGCTCTTACTTAATTCTTTAACGTCGAGTTAGACGGGCGAACTGCGGTATGGGTTCAAAAGCCCAGAAAGCCTGTGACCAATGTCGATCTAGGTCTCTATGTTGTTCAAGAACTCATAGAACTTTTACTGATTCGTATGCGCAGGAAGAGTTAAGTTGGGCAATTGGTGATGATATCGTTATGCTAAACAAAATCATTTCCAAATAGTCAAATGTGAGCAACATGGGTCTATGATTCAAGGTGACTCTTACCCTCATCATTAGGTGACAGCAACGAACTTCAGGAGGGGAGACCATGTACGAAATGTGTCATTGCAGAACTACAGTGTACATACACCTACATGCGAAAGGTACGCGACCTCGACACATCGTATATATTAAATGCAACCGAATTTCGTTAGAAACGAAAACCCAATATTGCCAAGACTCAGTCCTCTCAGTCCTTCGACCCTCATTTGTTGATAGAAGAAATACTTTCTTCCGCCGCTTATACTTTACCTTCAGATACTACAATCGTCCGCGACATCATCGTCTCCCTCGCGACCCATGCCCGATCGGTGGATAATGAGTTAAAACGTTTGCGAAAGGCCATGATGAGTGATGAATCCTCCCTTACTCTTGGAAATTCATCCTCGCAGCCCTTTGGTTCTTCGCCTTCGAATACTAATATGTCAGGGGAAGATTCCTCCTCGGATGACGACGACGTTAACGAGGAAACATTTAAGAAAATAACCTTGGGCCATTCAAACGTTCGACATTTTGGCAAATCCAGCAATATGAGGTTTATACACGATATCATAACCAATGCAACAAAAAACAACCAACCTGTAGATTTGACACAGCACGATCTGTATCTAGCACGTTTCAAGAGGCCTGAGTATTGGGGCTTAGATATGGTCAGTAATATGGTCAGAGCATTCATCTTTATCAATCTCATCATGGCTCAGTGGAAATTTCAACCGGAAATTGCTGCCCCGATGTACACCTTTCCAGAAATTGACCTCTTATGGGACTTGCTGCGTATCTACTTCACCGAGGTTGCGCCATACTTTCCTCTACTTCATCGTCCCACCTTCGAAAAAGCTGTAATCAACGGTCGACATCTACTCGACCCCAGTTTTGGTGCCCTGTTGTTAGCTGTCTGCGCTGTTGCAGCCCGTGACTCTCAGGATCTTCGGATCTTGAAGCAAGATACCAAAATCACGGCGGGATGGCAATGGTTCTCCCAGATCCGGCTAGTTCGCCCCAATTTCGTTGAACCTACCTCAGTGCATGAACTGCAGCTGTATTGTGTTTGTTGACTGTTTATAAAGTTACACTGGTTTCACTGGATACTGACAAAATATCAGGTAGCTTATTTGTACCTGCGGCAAACGAACATGTTTGACTCGGCCTGGTCATTGGTGGGGTTAGGTCTACGACTTAGCCTAGATAGAGGAATACATCGCTTGAAAACTAGTAAATCACGGGATGCAGAGAGCGAGCTGTGGATACGTATTTTTTGGATTCTTCGGAATGCAGATGTACTCCAAGGACTCAGTTTGGGACGCCCTGCAGCGATAGATTCAGAACAGTAAGTCTTTCAAAAAAATAACATCTTGAGTGGTTGTCTACTACTGAGCTTACTTGGGTTCTAGTTTCGACTTAGACAGGCCTGTTGAATGTGACGATGAATATTGGGAGAAAACTGAGCATAATGAAAGCTTTACACAGCCCCCCGGAAAGACTTCTGGGCTCAGCTTTTTTACACATTACAACAAGCTTGTCGATATTGCCGCATCAGTGCAAAGAAGCGTAGTATGTTGAAGCTATTCATACGGATCTCAATTCATCAATTTTCGCAGTACTGCGTCAACGAGGTTCCTGAATACAAGGATGATAGTCTTACTCCTGTCGAAAGGAATCGGAAAAAGGCGATGCAACATGACTCTGCCCTAAATCATTGGTTAATGTCTCTTCCCGAACATTGTATGTACTTTGTCTATTTCTTGAGCTTCGTGGGCTATCATCTTATACTTAGTACGATGGGACCCAAACCAGCCAGACAAAATCCGTTTAAATCATTCAGCCATTCTTTATACAACCTTCTATTGGATTCAGCGTATGCGAAAGCTCATATTTGATCTTCACTTTTTCTAACGACGTCTTGGAAGTGCAACTCCACAAAAACTTCCTGTTCCGCCAGGCTTCCGATAATCAGCAAGGCTTCCCTTCGTTCGCTATCTGTGCTAACGCGGCGAGATCTACGGTCAGAATATCACAAGTATTGCATCAGAGGTCAAAGAATCGTTTCGAAGTCTTGGTACGTGTACGCTTTACGCTGTGAAGTGACAGAACATACGAAGCAATATATCTTTACAGCTCAACCTTGCCCACTGCGCTACATTTCTAAATTTGATCCTGTGGAGACATAGACAAGGAACTGGTCCTACGCCTTATGCAGATATCAAGGTTGTAAGGTCCGATGTGACAAGCATAGTTGAAATGCTCACAAATGCTGATCCAAGGCAAGTTGGGTCGATCTTTGAACCTGAATACATTTCACCTTGCTCTTAGTGTCCAGACAGTTGGACGTGTCGCGCAAGTATCTTTCATCAGCACAGATCAAGAATTTCCCTAATTTGATTGAAATAGAGATAAGCTGAAGGCTTTCATTTCTGCAGGAGATCTTCTATCGAATGGTCCCGTCGAGTCAGCCCCAACATCAAAAAGAATGAGGAGAGACGACACGGATGATATGGACGATTCTTCGGTCGAACTAAATTTCGAATCACAACTGAATACACCAGAAATTGAACAACGACGTTTGGCTGGAACTCAGCGTGTTGCCTCGTACATGACGAATAGTCAAATTATGATAGACCCCAGCGAGGTTTCTGTCCTAACTGATTTTCATTTCGAATCTGCAGAAGGACCTCAAAGCACTAGCGGCTTGATCGGTGCACAGACACATCGTAGCAGCTTCACTGCTGCCATACCTGCCATTCTCGCCACCGATCCAGCACCGTTCGGCGCACATGAAGAGACCCTTAAGATTCAGACTGCCCATTTTACTGATACTTATGGTCAGTTTCTTTTTGGAATTAGGTATAAACGATTTTCCCCCTTTTTAATATCTTCACATCTATAGCCAGTGATAAGGGGTCGGATGCGGGCGGATCTCATGAATCCTCCGTAGGTTCAGTCGATATTAATATTGACAGGTGTGTTTCAAGAAAACGGGGAATACGCTAAATAGGTCAAATGTTCATCATCTTCCTCAGCATGCAACATGACTGGGACAGCTTCATGAAGAACGTTGACGAAGTATTATTGGCCATTGGATTGAACTAGTCACATCACCGATGAAATAGTCATTAACCTGGTCACTCCTGTATACACTACATATATCATGTATGATATTTTTTTCAATACATCACGATTCTGAAAGACCGTTCCAAATTCTCTTGCCGCAATCTACCCATGTACTGTAGTACATTGCATTGACGCATTAATGGCATCCCCTATTCCTCTCCGCATCGCTGTCGTTCAGTTCTCTCCCAAGGTTATTATGATCATTATATCTTCTGTGAACTAAAGTCGATTAAATACGACTGATTTGCTAAAGATAGGTCAGGTTCAGGTCAATGTGGCAAGAGCGAGAGAACTATGCCGCCAGTAAGTGATTTGTTGAACCCTTACCCTTATCCCAACTTTTTTGAAATGAATTCGCTTTCCCCAAAGGTTGAAGCCTAGATCTATAGACCTGGTGTGTTTACCAGAAATGATCATGTCTGGTCAGTCGTGAAGAGGTCTATTCGACCCAAATTGACTTGGTGGCATCACAAAAAGGTTACAATTTCCAAGATGCTTCAGCGATCTCTCCATTTCTCGAACATCCAAAGAAAGGGCCAACCTCCCAATTCTGCTCAGAATTAGCTGGTCGACTGAAATGCTATGTTTTCGCCGGATATCCTGAAAGACTTACGGACGAAGAAGCATCGTTGTCAACGGAAGAATCAACGAGCGAAGGTGGAAATTCGAGAAAAGTGGGCGCAAATAGTGCGGTCTTGTATGGTCCTAACGGAGAATGGGTTGGACACTATAGAAAGACGAATTTGTTTGTCACGGATAAGAGTTGGGCGAAACCAGGTGAATTGGACATACATTCGTGGGGAGGCGTGTACTTACTCTATGACTCCTCAATAGGAACAGGCTTCGCCACTTTTCTTCTTCCTTCTCCTTTACGCACTCTTAGCTTTGGTATCTGCAATGATCTCAATATTTCCGACTCTGATACATGGACTACTGAGGATGGCCCTTATGAAATTGCAAATTACGCGCTCTCACACAACGCAAACATACTCGTACTTCTTAATGCATGGTTAGACTCTGGAAAGGAAGAGGTTGAAGATACAGATTGGTATACACTCAATTACTGGGCAGCTCGATTGAGGCCTCTTTGGGTTAATAATCTCGCCGGTTCCAACACTGGTGAAATTGTCGAAGAGGATAATGAGAATGCGAACGGAAAAGAAATGATAGTAGTTGTATGCAATAGGACGGGCGAAGAGAACGGTGATTCACTATTTCTTGTTCCGATAGACACTTTCATCACCGTGCGTCGCAGGAAAGACATTTGCAGGCTCCTCCGCAATATATAGTATGCGTCAAGGTTCTGGTCGGCCCAAGCTTCTAGATATGATGGGAAGGAAAGAGGAAGGATTGCGGGTATGGAACATTCTCGTATAAAAGCAAACTCAAGGCTGGACGGTATGAATGCTTCTTCTGATATGATGCATCTCTGAAATCCTTTCACTAGGCGTATATGTTTATCTAACCTACCTGCCTGTAACACTTATGTCGAAGTAAACTGTACAAGCAGTTCCTAAAGGTAGCCATATTTGGGTAAGAATGGCACCATGAAGATAGTGCTCATTGTCCATTCCTGCAAAGAAACCGTATCCACTTAATGTCAAGTCCATGGCCACCTCGTGTCATTGTTCATTATTCACTTTCTCGCCTGAAGCAGTAATATTCCTTAGGCCATTCTTGATTCTTGTATTTCGACTACCGAGTCTTATAAAGGGCACATCCTCTCCACTTATTCTTCCCTACGGGCGCATTTTCAATTTCCCTCAACTTTCGTTGCTCACTTCGTTATTCTCAAAAAAAGAACCGAAACGAGTAACTATGTATACCCGAGGTCGCGGTCGTTCCGTCACAAGTACAGAGTGGGGGTGTCGACGCTGGTATCGTGCTGGCGATGATGTCGTCGTTTGGGAACGGAATACCGATGGAACACCCTATGGGATGGCCACTTACCGTTGCCTGATCGACCGTAAGTGATCCTAAAACATTCGCGATTAATATCCTGAAAGAACTCCTTTAGACGAAAGCACTGCGCATCGAAGAGTCAGCGTTTATGTTTTCTTTGTTGTTCGGTTCTGTAGTGCTGATGGATCCACTCTATAGCCTTATAGAGGGTCGGCGACTGTCTCGAGATACTGGGATTGTCTTTCTTTTGACCTTTCACGCCCTCACGCCCAACGATATTAATGTCTTCCCCGACCTTTTACGCCCTCACCTCAACGACATTAATGCATTTCCTTCGAGGAACACTCCAACGCCATCTGTTATGATTCGGTTCAAACGTGTACTAGACTAGCCTCCATTGGCACTTTTTCGTAGGGTTTTAGGTTGTTTCCATTATTAATTCGCCATCGGGAGACGAACGGGTTTAGCCTGTTTCTTTTAGAGTTTAGAGGTACAGCTGTGATATATAGCAATAGATGTCTCCGATTAACCCCGTGGGTTTAATGCGAGTCTCGAGCAAGTGGAATCTATCTGATTCTTCTTTGAGCATCCAGAAATGGGTATAGAGACTAGCCAAATGGCAGATATAATACATTGTTTGTTTTCATATCAACGAGAGGTCACAAATAAGAAAATGACAGCAATGCGCATCTTCCAGAGTGCGATGAAAACAAAAGATTGGTGGTTGGGAATCTTGAAGTCGCATTATATTGTGTACACAGACCATCGAAGCGAATGTCACGCACTCAAAATGTGTTCGCCCATGCTTCGACGTCAATTGTTGATGCTTTGGCTTGCTCTATCCAAGTATAATTCTGCGGGGTATTCAGATATGCAGATAAATAGGACGAATTCGAAAGTAACCCACCAACAACTCTTTCGGTGTCTTTCTTACATCAGGGTCTTTGAGGAGACAGCTGTCAATGAATTCCTCAGCTTCGTTGGGGAATCGTCCTTCGGGAGTGAGTTTTGGGGCAGGCTCATTCACGATATGCTGGAGAAGCTCGAGAATACTCATTGTCATTCCACCTCCCTGTAAACTGACTCCTTTGCTCTTTCGTTTATCCTTTTTCGCTGTTCCGCTTTTTGGTATTTTTTGTCGCGGGGGAAGAGAGAGGGCAACGATAGATCCCATAGAACCTGGTCTAGCAGGCGAGAGAGTGCCTTCCAAGTCTGATAAGTCGGAATCGTCGGACTCAGATTCGGCGAAGGGAAAACGCCCGAGAGCCAGCTCGATGAGGGAAATGCCTAAGGACCACACGTCGGACTTCACAGTGTATTGGGCACCTTGTATTCGTTCGGGCTGAATAACAGGAACTTTGAGTAGCGTATATTTTTTTCAGGACAGAGGTCACCCACACTCATATACGTTGAGGTTCCCACAAAGGTGTCGGCAATCGAGTTAATGAGCTCGCCAGAAACACCGAAATCGCAAATCTTAATTTCCCCTTTTGAGTTGCAGAGCATATTTGAAGGTTTGATATCTGGTTGAGGGAGCAGAAGTTGGTTAAACTGAAAGCAACGAAGTGACCATAAAACATGACTCACCACGGTGAATGATACGATGAACATCGTAAAGATACGTCAAGCCTTCCAGCACAGCAAGCGCAACCTGGCCGACAATATCGATATCGATAGCACCTATCTTCTTGTATATTCCATCCAGGGATCCTTTGTCTGAGAATTCCATACATATGCAGATATTTGGATCTGCAAGATAGGCACCATAGAAGGACACGATATACCGCGAATTACAGTCATGCATAATTTGCAATTCGCGAAGGATTTGTTTCCTGACAGACGGTTTAGCATCAATAAGAACGATCTGAAGACGGCAGCATGTAAATGCATGATCTGTTCAAAATACTTCGAGGATACGAGCCTTTTTCGCCATTATTGTGCCCGTGGGTGTATGTTCAACCTTCTTTACACTACCACCATTACCCTGTCCAAGTTCCTGCAAATCCTTGAGATCCTCGTTTCTGAGATCGTACTTAACCTCTGCATTTGAATCAAGGATGGCTAGGGTGTTAGAAAGTGTTGTGTGGTATGTGTTTCGTTTCGCGGATGGTGTAACAGCAGTGTTTGGAGCAGAGGTTGAGCTAGACTGGACCGTAAGAAGATTACCATCTTCTATGGTGGCGGAAGTCGTGCTAGGAGGAAGTTTTGGGGCTTTTAATGTCATCGGCGGTGGTCGCTTTTTCCCACTGGCCGGCGGAGCCTGTCGTGTTGGTATCGGTTGAGCAGCGGTATCTGCAATCTGAGGTGCTGAAGCGGTAGTCAATTGAAGAGCCTTGAAATTTCTTTTCTTTCGAATCGGGGTCGCCATCTTCAACAACGGACGGGGAAAAGTTGGCAAGTTACAGAGACGGATTAGAGACGGAGGAGTTATCTTGCACGTGGTTTACTCCAGCTTGTTGCTTTCGAATTCGCTCGGCGCTGGAATAATTCTACCACTGTCAATTGATCTATCTTCGAGTTCATGAACAGCTTCCGCGACAGCCAGATTCTTCAACTAATGATATAGGATTGTCTGATTGGAATTCTGCTTGAAAGGTTCATGTATATCTGACGATCTGACTATATATGTATGTTATTATTTTCTGTCAGCATCATCGACGAGAATTCACCTGGGAAATAGTGTTCCCATGTTAATATTAGTTCAGGTAGGACTATTTCGACCAATGTCCACGTACCCATCGGTATTCTGTCGCGCGAATCGACTCCATCTATCGTCACCTCCTCGCGTGCGCCTCGTGTCGCGAAAGCTTCCTTTCTCGTGCGGTAGGTGCAAGATCTGTGAACCTATGTACATGCACACAACACGTGTACGATAGGACTAGTCAGTCTTGTTCCTTTAAGTTCTGCGCAACCTTGTGTAAATATGCTTGTTCCTATTACAACAGGAAGTTCTGTATGTGGCGCTCAAACTCTTCACCAGAACTGAGGCTATAAAGACCTTCCATGTCGCTCGCGACGGCTTTACTCTACTCATAAGGCTTTACACAATTTAATATGTCCCTCCACCAAGAACAGTACGTTTTGGCGGGTTCCTTCACTCTCTGATCAAACTGATGACTTGCTCTATATCGCTAGTTATCCGCCAGATATCGCAGAGGTACACTCTGTATCTTCACCGACATCGTCAGGATCAAGGGAACATTATCATCCCAACATATACGACGAGGCCAACGTCACAGAATTTCCTTTTCCACCGCCGAGGAATCATCGTGGCGTCGGTTTACGCCACTCTCGCTCCCATTTACTGAAGCACGAGAGTAATGATAAAGAGACTCAGAGCAGACCTCGTCGCTCAAGTTCTCATTCGCGCCATTCTTCACGCTCAATTTCGGCACATCTGATCCTCACCAACGAACGTCTGACCCAAGCCAATGCAAGAAATATCGCCCTTGAAACGCAGAAAGAAGAGCTTTTGGTTCGTTTCGTGGCATTAGCCAAAGACAAGGCTTCAGTTGAGGCTGATTTACGGACAACACAAGAGAGCCTTCAGCTGTATCAAGCACAATTGGAGTTGGCTCAAAAAGAAGTGAATCGAGCGACTGATGTGGTCCGTAAAGTTGATCAAGCACGGGTCCAAGCTGAGAATGAGGTTGCTCGCCTGAGAAGTAGAGTCAGACAATTAGAAACGGAGAAGAGTACACGCCGAGGCTGGGAGGAAGGCTGGGACATCGGATTCCAGGAAGGGATAGAGCGTGCCCAGGCTGAAACGAGTTTGATGGACCGTTTCGTGCCCAGTCGAAGGAGATCTTCCACGCGGATGCGAGATGTCGAAACAGATGATGGAGGGGGTGAAGCCGATGATTCCACAGCTTCGTCCTCGGTGAGAAGAAATAGATCTCGGACAATAAGGTGACTAATTTCTCATTCGTGATCCAATTCGATTCAGAGATTTGATAGCTTATTAGCACAAGAAATCGCAAGCCTTTCATCCCGGAAGATGACTCTTATGTGGTGTCTCCGGTATCGTCTGGTGCTCAGCCAGCACAGCAGTCGCCCTTACTTAGCCGCACTCGTGAACGCGCTCGATCAATTGCATCCAGGTTGAGATCTCGCTCTCCCCCTTCTTCAGAGCCTCATCCATCGCGACCTCAATCCAGATCATCCCGCGCTCAGACGTACGTATCTTCAACTAACCAATCTCAGACCAGCTCGCCAGAGGTGATCCATCCTCTACCTATTCCAAGGCCGCCTTCGAGTTTGTCACATCACTCTCTTGTTCCACCGGATAACTACATACCAACGATGACCCCTATGGACCATTTTATTCCTATGCCTCCTCCACATGAGCTCAGTAATCCAGTTCCGTCAGCCCCGCAGGCTCCATCAGAGCCAGACACTGTGCGTGAACAATCTGCAAATCGAAGAGAACCGGGACGAAATTCATGGAGAAGTAGAGCTGCTTCTACAGGCTCGAGGGCTTCAACAAGAATTTCGGAGTACGATCTGGTCAGTCCACCTGCTCGTGAGCGAGCGGAAGTTCCACGACCCCCACCCAATTTCGACGTCGACAGAGGATCAAGTCCAACAGGAGATACAGGTTCAAGGCGAATGGTGGAAGAATGGAGGGATATAGTGACACCTCCACCTTCAAACAGAGGTGAACCCGACGGTGAAAGTCGTCCTGAACCTGAGGTAGGTCATACCAGTTTCTGACCTTTGCGTACGTCCTCAATCTCCACATCAATCGTCTTTTTGCTCTTCTTCTCTTATCTTCTGGCGATGAGATTCTCAACTTTTGAGAAAATGTTGAATCATAGTTTCTTCGAACCCCACCTCAAGCACGATCATCTAATACTCCAGGGCGGTCCCGCAGTCCTCGTGTTTTGGGTGGTCCTCGAAAACGCAAAATTATATTGCAGCCAACGCCGTTATCGGTAGAAACACTTTCACAAATGAATCCCCAGGGCTCCTCTGGTGTTCAGCACATTCAGGCTGAAGGCCCTGCAGATAGAGAACCTCAACCTATGGCATCCCCCCCGCGGCATCCTCGCACTGAAGAACTCCAACAACAGGCTCATGTACAATCTGGAACATCTAGTTCAGATTCATCCCCTCCGGCAGGAACCGCACGTACCAAAACTCCCGTCGCTTGGTTCAAGAAGCATTTTCAGCGATCATATTCTAGCCCGGTCATTCCAAACATTCAGATAGAGCCTCCGGTAAGCGTTCTTATATTTTTTTCGTGCTACGCTGATCTTAGTTCGACTGCAGTCTCAAACCCCGACCACTACCTCCTCGAATGATAGTTCTAGATTGAATCCTGTGTTACTTTCACCTGAGGACGCAAACCGACCTATTGCGCTTCCCAATGATGTGATTGCTGAAGCTACACGGGGCGTTGCCATATTACCGTCATCTACGCCAGTACCCAATGCTCCGATTACCATAAGATTACCGGATGGAGAGCTCCCTCTAGGGTTTGTACCAACGACACCTATGATGGCTTACGCCGCACAAGAAGGATACGATTCGGATTCTGCGTTTTCACCAATACCTGATAATTATAGCCTTCCGGATCCGTCCCGAGGCGATTCACCACAGAGACCGTCTACTGCAGCTTCAGGTTCCATAGGGAAGGATACGCGAAGTCCGAGATCGAGAGCAATGACTCTTGGGGGGCATTGGGGATGGGCATCTCCTGATTCTGCAAGACTTAGTCGACCACTATCTTTGTTCTCTGATGACTGAAAAACTTTGCCTTGAGTTTGCTTCTGACAATTACTGTACTTATTTAAATACATCCCAAATTCAATGTAAACTGTGTTTCTACCTGCCGTGAGAAGTGCGCGTGGCGCCAATTCAGTACTCTTTCTCGCTTACTGCGCCATTCTTTGCTTATATCGCGCCAGACGACGATTTCTAAATCCATGCTTACACAATATGGGCTCAGTATCACCTCGTGCCTCCTTGTGGTCATCACCAGGAAACCATAGGATGTCAACACAGGACGCATACGAAGACGAGTTCGACGACACGGAGTATCAAAACGATGCTGAAGGTCTCTTGGATGAAGTTTGCGATGAACGAACAAGGGTACTTGGGCCTTATTTAATTTAATCGAAAATTTGGCGTTTTAATCACTCTCAAAGTTAGATAGAACTATAGACCGTATCGGAATGGGCAGTTATCAATGGACCTTGCTGTCTTTATGTGGTTTCGGTGCGTTCTCGTCAACTCGAAGATTCCACAATGTGACTATGAACTTTATTAATAGGCTGGCTGGCTGATAATGTACGCGGATCGTAGAAAACAAACTGGCACTCGAGTTCACCTTCCCCTTCGATAGATGTGGATACAAGCTGTTGCCATTATTTTACCTCGGGTGCAGCAACACTACGCTGGTATGTTCACCCAAGAAAGTTGTTGACATCTGCTGATACCATACGTTATCCTCAGTTCCAGATAATTACATCGGTGCCGTCTCTTCGTCCATGTTTGCAGGAATGATGATTGGCGCTTTGGGCTGGGGAACTTGTAAGCAGTGATCCTTTGCACCGCGCAGAATATGCATGAAGGAATTGCAGGTTCTGATCTCATGGGTCGGAGTATGGCATTCAATGCAACTCTGTTCTTCACTTCACTTTTTGGCCTCCTTGCATCTTTCGCAAATTCGTTTGGCACACTATGTCTATTGCTGTTTCTTTTGGGCAGTGCCGTTGGTGTAAGACTCATTTTCCTCGCATCATCCCTGTTCTTACGGTCACACAGGGCTCAATGCCGACCGATGGCACCCTGCTTTTGGAACACATGCCAAATGGAAAGCAATACCTTGTCACTGCCTTGTCGGTTTTCTTCTCATTCGGAGCAGTGTTGTCGGCAGTTGTAGCGTTGCTCGTAGTACCCCAACATTCCTGCTCCGTGAATACACTAGCAGCTTGTGACGTTGAAACTCAAAACAAGGGTTGGAAATATCTTCTTATAGCCCTAGGACTTATTGTGCGTTAACAATCTCTGTCCCGAAGTGGTCCTCGCTCTCATTGATATCATGTGCAACAGACACTCGCCATGTTTCTTGGTAGAATGGTTTTCTTCCGTTTGCATGAGTCACCCCGATACCTCGTCCATGCAGGCCGGCCTCAGGAAGCTCTAGAATCTCTACAAATGATCTCCAAATTTAATGGCTCTGATCTTTCGCTTGCGCTAGAAGATGTAGATGACCAGAAACCACAGACTCCTTCATCTCCTCGCGATTGCGACAATTCCGAACAACATGGCGAAGATTCTGCCCCGTTCCTACCCCATAAATCACTTGATGGCGCTGGAGATGATGCTGACAGCCAATATGTAAATTCCAACGAAGATCTTCGCAAAACCGGGGACACTATATTTGACGCAGGAATAACTCACTATTCGTCAACAGGGGAATCATCTACACCACTCGGTGCGCATGTATTTGCAGCGCCCACCATTGAATACGCTCTTTCTCCTTCGCTAACACGGGAGATATCAGATTTAGCCAATGCCAAATTTGATGCAAATTCCGAGCCCGATGGTCCTAATCCCACTGTGGATCAGCCCGCTCATATGACCGTAGACGTTGATTCGGTTCCCCGGCATCGACCACTGACTCACGCTCGTAGACGGAGCCACAGGCTTTTGCGGCGTGCCTCCTCAATATATGAGAGAAAAGTTTGCAGGATGCTCCCACATTGGTTACGTCGACCGATATGGGCATGGTGGGACAGAGTGATGCTGGTTTTAGCCCCAGAATGGCTAAGTACGACCTTGTTGGTATGGGCTGCTTGGTGGGCGATGTCTTTAGGTGTGCTCGTTGTGGATCCGTATAAGACGCAGCAATCAATCTATTTTTTTTTTCATTTTAGCGTATACCATGTTTAATGTGTTTCTCCCAAAATTACTGGAAACAAGCGGTGGATCCGGTCATGACGATGGCGTTGCCATAATACCGAAGACCTTAGAAGAAAGTTTGTGGGATGTTGTTATATTCACTTTGGGAGGTTGTCCAGGTGCAATTGTAAAGCGGTTCATCTTCACATGCATCGTCTTGTCATAACGTCTACCCAGCTTGGGGCCTTCATGGTTGAATCACCACTAGGTCGTCGATGGTCTTTGGCTGGTAGCACTTTCGTCACAGCATTTTTTTGTGTAATGTTCGTCATGGCCGATGCATCTTGGGCTATCAGAACGAGTGCGGTTGGAATCAGTCTCAGTGCTACGGTCGGTCTCCGTATTTCTCTTCAGATGACTTGGCTCAGACTCTGACAGACAATGTGGGCCATATTATATGGGTAAGTAGATCCCGAAAGCCTGTTGAATTTTCCTCATTTCTTTCCGTCACCAAGCTGGACGCCTGAGATTTTTGGGACCGAAAGTATGTTTCCTTTTGGCGTGGTCGTTGATATGGTTTATGAAATGAGCTCTTAGTTCGTGGTACAGCGTGCGGCATCGCGTCAGCATTGTCACGCATGTATGTGAATTTAAAACCTTTATTCGTCTCTGTAATTAAATGTTCTTACCTCTCTATAGCGGTGGAATGATCGCGCCTGCTCTCGGTGGCGTTTTTATGATGATTCATCGATCTGTACCGGTATATACAAGTGTAGGAGTCTTTTGCATAGCAGGAGTCTGTGTACTACTACTGAAAGAGAATGCGGGAGATGGGGGGCGTAAAGGAGCAAGGGCTTTTGTGCATTAGACTGCATATTATATATTGACAATGGTAGGCAACACTGTCAAAGTTTAGTGAAAGCACAATTCACACCATATCCTGCAACCGTATTTATCGTAACAATGAGTATGGATTAGCTGCGCAGAACGTATCACTTGCTACGTGCGTCCATACGTTTTGACTTTCCGAGCCTTTTGGAACCTCCCCTACCTCCCCCCCTACCTCCGCCTCCGCCTCCTCTTCCACCTCTTCCCCCACCTCTTGTACCTCTTCCACCCCTGCCTCCACCACCGGGTCCTTTTCTTGATCCGGAGTCAAAATCATCTGTAGACGCACTGGTATTCTGCTTAGACCTTCTTCCAGCGCCGCCGAATCCAAATTTCTTATCTCGACCCTGTCGTGACAGTCTGGACCCACCGGCAGGTCCACCACGTCCTCGCTTTGCTGGTCGGTCGGATATGGCATCCTCGACGGCAACATCAAACGCGTCGTCGTTCCCATCTGGGTTATCGAGAATATCTTTTCGTTCTGGGGAATGGAAAAATGAGCAAACATCAGTTGGGCTTATTTTTGCAAACTCACTTCTCTTGAGTCCCTTCAAGCGTTCCTCCATCTCTTTTTTACCTCTTTCGCGATCCTTGAGCTTCTCGATCTGCACCTGTTTACCGAATTTCTTTCCTTCCCTTTCTTTGCGCTTTTCTTCGCTCTTTTTGATGCCGGCCTTTTCGTCAAGAAGTCTTTGGCGAATGCGTTCCATGTGTACGTCGCTTTTGACCATTTCAGCAAAATAATCACTGGGGCGAGTCCATGGAAAATTGGGATATGATTTCGTGGCTATTTGGTGGGCATGGCTAGCACTATGTAGAGCTTGTTTGTAACTTGAAAGATGTTATATTAGTATACGTTGAAGAATTGGATTGACGATGAACATACAAGGCTAATTCTCGATTTAGGTCGTCATTGACATCAACGTCGATAGTATGAGGATAAGAGACAGCTAAGGTTTCAGTCCATGGTATTGATGGGTCGAGCTGTAGGCTTTCCCGTATCCGTGCAAGGGCGATTTCGTTGTTGATTTCAACTTTTTGAAAAGGGACAGCGTCGTCAACGATAGCTTCAACATCCTCCAGTTGGATGAACTGCTCATCCTCTTCTTCACCTTCTGTGTCGTGAATTTCGACCTCTTCATCCTGGTCACTGTTTTCTTCCTCCGCATTTGCGTCCTCTCCGTCCTCTTCCTCTCCGTCCTCTTCCTCTGACTCATCCTCAGGATCACCCAGTGCAGCCTCAAGCTGAGCTTGTTCAAACTCATCCAATCCATCATCGCCAAGGGCTTTCATGAGCCTTTCTATACCCTCATCATCAATACCGCCATCGTCTTCGGAGCCTTCGCTTTCATCAGTCTCGGCATCGATTTTGTCCTCCTTCTTTTCAAGCACAGATGGAGCTTCTTTGATCTGGGAGCGTTTGTTTGTTGCTAAAGCTTGCGCTACGTTTCTCAGAGCACTTTTGCGGACAGACTTCGACTTGGTGGAAGACATGGTCAGAAAAAGAATGCCGGCGTTGCCGATTGTTTGATTCGGCAGTTTACGAGCGGCGAAATTTTTTTCACGCACAAGTCGATTTTTCCTACTCAATACTACTTAGATTCGTTTCCTTATGTCTCGCTCTGAGGAAGCTCGAAAAGCATTAACTCCCGGGCTCTTCAAGGCATTCTCCGAAGAATATCGTCGAACGGGCACTGTTGCAGAGCGGAGGGAGTGGATAACAAATAACAGGGATACGGTTTGTTCAATAGTTGCATTTCCGCAACGCAATCCGAACTTGTGTTCATCATACCAATGTTCAGGCATGTATCCAATGCAAATCCAAAAACATACCCTGCGTACCGAATCAGGAAATTCCGTGCTGCGTATCTTGCAAAGAAGCAAAGACTAATGGGAAATGCTCTCGAAGTGTGGAAGAAAAACGGTCCCGCCTGATTGCAACATTGAACATCAACAAAGGATTATATGACCTTCTCCTGGAAAAATACATCAAAAGCAAGTCTTTGGAATGTTTAGAGCATGATCTGGTTGCTCAACTTCCGGTCAGGAACCGCTCAGTGAAGGTGACTTCAACCCTTTCTATGTAGCTATGCCATAGCTATGCATACTCATTTTGAAGTACCTGGAAAAATAGATGGTCGATCACATAGAACCCTCTGAATTTTCTGCCTCAAAGAGCATGTCTGAAAGATCACAAGTCTCGAGTCAAAAGTAGGCCCCATTTTTTTCTTGTACTCTGGACTCGAACCCCTGCTCATCAAAAATTCACTGCACCACATAGAGAGCTAGCAGTTCCCCCTCCACCATCTAGGCTTATTGGTAATCAGTCTCCCGAAAAGCGTGTTCACATCAAAACTGCAAAGAAGTCAAAAAAAATCAGCAGCCCCGAGAAGCTAATTCAGCAGTATTCAGATGATGACTCTGAGGAAATTATACCTGAAAGTGAAGATGAGAATCATTCTGAAGAAGAGAAAGATATCTACATTGCCTCTTCCCCCCGAAAAGTGACTGAGAGTATTGCAAAGACCAAAACTCGGAAAATACAAGTCAAAGGCACTAGTACCTCGACAAATCTGGGAAAAGGGACGACAAACACTACGATGATGCCGACTCAGAGTGAGTAATGATTGGGTCACGGTGGTGTCATCTTCAGCAGCTCATCTAGATGATGTAGGTCTGCCACAAGCACACACCTGGGACGTGGAAAAATTTGTCGAACTACACCTCATTAAACGCAAAGTACTCTCCTTGATGCATTCTGCTAGCGGCCCCATGCAAGCAAAGTTACATGAAATATCGTATGATCTTGAAGACGCCGCTGCATCGCACCTTCCGCAGGCCAATGAGTCAGTGAAAATGGCTCGAGGGGACGAAGTTAACACTGCCAGGAAACAACATGGGCCGAAAAAACCTCTCGATCAATCAGACGATGAGGAGAATGAGGTCGTACCCAGGAAAAAACAAAAAATGAGGGAAGAGGATCAGGACCAGAACGACGGCAATTCTAGTGTCGGTTCTGCGATATTTGTGAAGAGAGTCGCTCCGAAGAAGAGGATTCACCTCCCTCAATGACCTTCGCTCTGCTTCAAAAAAGATAGAGTTGGCCATTACGAAGAGCATAACCCTTTTCACGTTACCGAAGTAAACTCATCAAATCATTGATATCTGCTATTATCTGTTCATACGCACACCATGACTCCGGATCGAATTAAGGCTGTTTAGTACAATAACGGTAGTTCTACTACTCATTAAATGATATGTTCATAGTTATTCGATGTAAACTTCAGTCCCTTCCTGCCAACGAGCTTTGGGCTTGTACGCGAGAGTCACGTCGTCATATCTATACTTGACCGTCATATGAAAATAAGGCTTGGGGGTGTATATCTCGCGTCCACGACCAAGATTCCATCTGAGTTCAACTGTTTAAGGTCATTCTCGCAACAAATGAAATTCAGATGCTTACGCGTAACTCGTGTGCCACCGACAATCCGCATCTTGATACCGTGTTTTCATTGGAAGAATTTCCAACAACCACCAAGCAGGATTCTGTACAAGTGCGTCGTGTAGAGGCTGCAGCGAGTCAAGTGTATCCAATGCTTTCCATGAACCTTGACTGTTCCCACTAAGTGCCGATGACGAGTCACCGGTAGATGGGCGAGGGGCCGCTGACATAGGTTCGAAACGAATCTCTAATTGCGTCAAGGCATTCTCGTTGAACTTGATTCCACATTGGGATTCCATTACTTGTCGAACCATCCACCTTTGAGAAGTTATGATTAGCTCAAGGGAAAATTTAGAACGGCACACATACCTCAAACTGATGTTCGACAAGCATTGTTTAGTGGAATTTGGAACCGAACCCCCACCTATATCTGCACAGCAATTTGAGATTACGGCGTAGAAGATTGAGCGGGAAGAAGGTCACCACTATGGCATCCAGCAAACCACACTTCTAAGACGTCAGTTTCACGTGTGGTTTGTTCGTCCATCCTGAGCCTGGACGCTATCTTTGGTATGTCGAACTTTAAGTTCTGCTTCTTTCTGCGGAAATAGTCGGAAAGAGTTCTGCTTATGGGTGAGGGTGCAGTCTCACTTCCGGTATCTGTGGTGAGCCTGGGGTCTGTTTCGACCTTTATACCTTCGACTTCGGCAGAGCCTGATGAATTCGGAGGTTCGCGATGAAAGAGATTGGGTTTAAATCGAGCACGATGCTAATCTCATAAGCTTGAGGACATATGCGCAGTAGAATGACATACCTCGTCAAGTGAAAGCGCTATGTACGTCAATCGCATTAGCCCTAATAAGATAGGCCATACAAGAAGGGAATACCTTGTCGGAATGTTTTGATAGAACTATTGTTACTCGTAAACGGAAGGGTCTTGGTGGCAATTACACCCACAGATGCCACTGTATCCCTGCGAAGTAGCTCAGTCAAAGCTGCACAAGAACAAAAATGCGGCATGCGGCAAACCCTCACCAGACGCCAAGAAACTCAATTTCAACAGGCTGACAGTAAGTCTTCTTGAATCCGGCGCTCAACTTGATACCAGCATCATCCGTACGAGTATAGAGCTTATATGCGAATACAATTTGCTCTTGGTTATCCCGGGGCAGAAGACCCACCTTCAGCCCGTATCAATAATGCAGCTGATACATGAAAACTGTTGGAGAATCAAATGTTACACACCTTATACAGCATACCAGCCAACGCACGGGCAGTATATGCTCCGCGCGAGAAACCTAAAAAGTGCCATCATGGGATACGCGTAATAAGACACCGATTGAGCAAATAGATCTCACCGAAGAGACAAATCTTGTCTCCTGTGCGGAAGTTCTGCATTAAAAATCTATATCCATCCATGACGTGTGCATCCAAGTACCTGTGATTAATACACAGGTTTGAATACGAAGAAGGATGCTGCAATACAGAAAAGGTGCTGTACCATGCGAATGCTTCGTCGAGGACTTTAGCACACCATTGAAACAAAGGAGAAACGACTCCAGGGGCAAAGAAAGTACCTAGCATGCCTATAGGTCAAGAAACGGGCGTAGACAGTATTGACCAGTCCATTAGAACATACCGATTCCTGCCTGGTACGCCTATAAGAACAAAATCTTGGACAAACCACAACGCGAACTCACCTGGTAGTAGCACAGTTGATCATCGCAATTATCCTTCTCTAGAAGAGCGAAAAACTTGACGACATTGGTATTCTAAGAAACGATGAGTGTCACGCGGAATGGTAACATGAATTTTGAAGCTTGAAGGGTACCTCCGAGTCATACTCGCTAGCAGTTCCGTCGAAACACAGTATATGAGTCCGGATTTTTGAGGGAGTAGTATCTTCAGACATGGGTGGTTGATGGTGGTAAAATAAGATGGAGAGACACGATCGAAGAGGAAGCTTAAATTCGTTAGATCAACTCCCAAATTGGCCTTGCGTGCGGAGCTGAGATAAAAGGTCATAAGGCACGTTTGAAGACAAACTACAGTCCAATGCTGAGCGTTATGATTGTCACAGGAGTCCAAAGTTGTACTTGTGCTCTCTGTTTCCGATATCACGGGAAGACTCAAGTACTCAAGATTCAATTGCTTGAAGCGCACGTTCAGATCTGCTTATGTAATAAGCTACACACGTACCCGTGATATGACGAGACGCGACTTGACCAGCTACTCCTACTAGTCTACTACGCGTTTCAATGTCTTCAACATCGTCTGGGCCGCTTTACGAGGAGATCTGCGGTGCTGATTTCTCAAATCATGAATGGAGGACTCCACCAACGGTCGGCGTTATCCCAGAACTGAAGATCAGAATAGAGAATTGTCATCGGTGCGTGACGTTAAAGTTTATCTAAGTTGTAGATTTCTCATTCGCCATTTAGTATGTTGAGGACTAGTATGCTTCTACTTCATGATCTTTGGCTGTGCTGCTAAGCTTTCACCTAGCATTCGGGCATTCAAATTACAAGGGAAAGCAGAAGGAGATCATTGAGGCCGCCGTAGCAGGTTTGTTCATTCCGGAAACCAGTGACTATTCAACTTGTTTACGACTTCCTAGGTCGAGATGTCTTTGTTCTTGCTCCGACAGGAATGGGAAAAGCATGTCCTTTCCACCCGATCCAGGCACCTTCTGACCACTTTCCGACAGAGTTTATGCTTTCAAATCCCAGCAGCTGCAAAACAAGCATGTACTGTTTACTCACTTACAATACGCCGCAACTGATTCAAAATTTTGTAGAGCGGCATGACTTTAGTCATCTCCCCACTTTTAGGTGTGAATACCATGTAACACTGTTCTGATTTCCATTGATTATCAGCGTCTTAGCACTAATGAAGAACCGTATGTACCGAATGCTTGCGTATTATGTCCTATTTCATATAGCGTTCCTATCTTAGAAATTGAAGGACTACGCCGCAAAAGTGTTCCTGTAGCTTCGCTAACATCGGACACTCCTCCAGACGAAAAGGAAGAGGTCATATGTTTCTGAATACACCGTTTGCCGTTTACTCATCCCTTTTTATGTGTTCCAGATCAATCAAGCCTTGATGTCCGGACATCCAAAAATCCGCCTTCTTTATAGTACGTATCCAAGCTAGACTTGAAGACCTTCTAATAACACTTGGCTAGCTACTCCCGAAAAATTACCTCGTCCAGATTTCATGAAGTTACTTCGTATTGTCTACAATAAGGGAGAATTAAACAGACTTGTAGTAGATGAGGTTCGTTTCATTGTTGCTCTCGAACATTTGATCACTCACCTCGGTACTATATAGGCACATTGCATATCCGTGAGTCATCAACAGGTGATCATGGTAATCATCAATTACTTTCGCTGCAGGAATGGGGCCATGATTTTAGGGGGGAATATCGTCGAATAGGAATCTTCCGACAAAATTTTCCGGACGTGCCAGTGATGGCATTAACAGCCACTGCAACTCCAAGGTAAAAAGATTTGGCCATATCTGGGATGCTTGGGGTCATTCTTCCTTCCTAGCGTCGTAGATGATATCATTTCTTCGTTGCAAATGAAAGGCTGCGACCTTTTCGTCCATCCCTTCAACAGACCTAACTTATACTATGAGGTTTATATTCCTCAGAATTTTCCCCAAGTTATAAATCTCAGATCAAGTCCGTTGTAGGTTCGCTACACTTCTTCCTCAGATGAATTGTCCAAAATGGCCGAAATATGCGATTACATTTGCGGTCTTCATCGCAAACGAGGTAAAGTATCGTGCGGAATAATCTATTGCAGGACGAAGAAGACGTGCGACTCCCTATCTGGGTATCTTAGGTCAAAGGGGTTAGCCTCTCGACCATATCATCGGGGAGTGGCGTAAGTTTTCGAATTCGAGGAATTTGATGGAACTGAAATGCAAGTTCCAACGCACAGAAAGGGTACTCTTGCTAAAACGTTCGAAGAATGGTCTATACCAGGAGGCTCCGAGAGTGGCGGTATAGATGTGGTGAGATTTTCAAAAACATCTTTTTGGGCCCGGGGCCAAGAATGTAATTCAATCTGATTCACATTGGAAAGGTCGTAGCCACCGTTGCGTTTGGTCTGGGAATAGACAAGGGTGATGTGCGATATGTTATCCACTATGACATCCCAAAAAGTTTCGAAGGCGAGCTTTTTCTTTGGTATGGATGTTACAGCACTCAGGGAATCTCAATTGTAATAGGTTACTATCAAGAAACTGGTGAGTCCTCCTCATTTCCCATTCTGCGGTCAATGTGATCCATACATTGTTTTTCAAGGCCGAGCAGGAAGAAATGGTGTTGTAAGCTACCAACTTCGGAAACTTTCAAACATGTATTGGCTCGGACTCATGAATAAGTAGCCTTCGAAGTGTATCTTATACTATTGTAAGTACCCTCTTCATTTACTGCTACGTCTACAAGGAGATTGACGTGCAGTTTCAGCTCGCGAAGATCTCAGTGAAGTTCGGCGATGGGTCGTTGATTCACATAGCAGTCGAGTGCAAAAAGCTGAAGATCTTCGATTTCCTGCCCCGAGCCAAAGATCAATATCAAGTTTGGAGAAGGTGAGAGATGATTCGAAGAAGTTGTTTCCCTTGGTTCTCTGATTTATATACACTCACAGTTGTCCCAATATGCAGAAAACACGGATGTCTGTCGACATATAGTGATTCTTCATAATAATATTGATTGCAACGTTATAATTTACCTGATGCGCTAATTCTCTAGTCGATATGCCGCTTCTTTGGTGAAGATATTGATGACAAAGATGCAGAAATCGTAAAACAGTATTGCAAGATGATGTGCGATGTGGGTCTCATCAAATACCGAAGAAATACTCGGATATATTTCGTTTCAGGTGTGCAAGTATCCGGAAAAAACCAAACGACGGAAAGAAACGCTGGGCGCGGCGCCGCTTGAATTCCGCACTGTACCAAGTCGTCCATCAGCGAACGCTGCAATCTGCGATACACACTCTACTGGGTGGAATGATAACGGCAAACGAATCGCTAGTGCCATGGATCAACGACTCGGGAATGGTTCGAGTGCAGCCAAGAAACACAAAATTACTGAATATAGCAAACCTCTAGGTCAGTAGCGTGATCCGTATGTTCAAATTGCTGATAATACATGGTAGTCACAAAACCTTACAACTCTGCTGCCAGTTTATCCAAACCTTTCAAGGCCCCTTCAATGAACGGAAGAAGTTCTCTCGCCGTTGCTGCGCCAAAGAAGGTGGTATCCTCTTCGTCATCACGCTCATCCGAACAGCGTCAGACCCAGAACGGACCTCCATCAAGGGGTGTAAAGAATAGTGAAGCACAATTGAGGCTCGAAAAAGACTCTATCTTCGGGGTTGAACTCGGATCAGACTCATCTGTGCTGACAAGCTCACAAGACATGGCCAAAAATTCCGAATTAGATGGTGAGTTATTTCATCTCATCTTTTAGTCGTCGTACTGATGAGTATTTTAGCAATACCTGACCTTGTATTACCCGATGTCCACATTGAGATTGAAGATCCAAGCTCCGGTAAAGTTCCAGTCAGTGCTTACTATGTAGCCCTCTCTGTAAGTTAGCCGAAACAATTTCGCGTAATTCACAGGTCGCAATACGTCGCACTGCCGTTGGCGCTATACGACAAACCATACACCGCGTATTTACGAGGCGTGAAGAACTCTGGGGTCGACTGAAAAAGATCCCGAACATCGACACCCGGTATGGCAACGCATTACACTTAGCTTCATAATTCTGACTGCCTTGTCGTCTAGCGGCAGCATCATTGCTTCAGTTGCAACAGAAATTGAATACAGTTCCATTTTCTGTTTTTCGAGTACGTCCGAAGGATATCGAGTACGGCTCAAGAACAAGGTGCAAGCCCTGATCCTTCTGGGAGACGAACAATCATGGAAAATGGATGATGAACAGGAGTGTTTTGAGGACGCTAGAGAGGCAATAAAAATCATTACACGGCTTTGTAAGTGAAGAGTAGGTAGAACCACGAATTTACTTTGCCCAAGGAAAAACAGGGCAGGGCCTGACCGGGAATTGAACCCGGGACCTCGTCGAATGGATTTCATTCCCTAACAACGAATCATACTCCTAGACCATCAGGCCATATCACGCTTACTAATTCGAAAATTCTCAATTGAATTACAAGTCTTATTTGGCCTCCTGGCGCTCCTGGCATTTCCGGTTACTATTCCACAATCCGTTATCTCCGCTTCATCGGGACTCACTAGAACGGACTAAGACAAACGAGGATCCACTAAGCCTCGCTGCAAGGTGTTTCATGCCAAATGACCCTGCAAAACGTGGACTTTCAGAACTTCAATCAAAAATCTATAAAATTTGAAGGCCCTTATTATTACTAGCGAGCGGAATCCTTCTGTTTTTGCGGCCTGTTTTGCGGTCTGCATTTGCTTCTGCTCCACAACAAGAAAATATGCTTCTTTCCCTATTTTTAACTACAGGTCTCTACTCAAATATTGCCCTCGCTCGCCAGGAAGCCTTTGGGACCCCTGCAACCAATTTGGAGGCAAAAGCATGTGTGCGTGGTCTGAACAAACCATGACATTGAATTAATTCCTTTCTATATTCTAGTGTACTGGGCTGAATTCCCTACTCCCTGGACAAGTCTTCTGGCCATCTAGCGATTCATACCGAGCGCAACAGTCCTCGTATTATTCTGGTGAACAGGCCACAATGACACCAGCATGCCGAGTCTCTCCAAACAACGCTTCCGATGTCTCACGTATACTCAAGTTTGCAAGCGCACATGAATGTCATTTCGCCGTTCGCACAGGAGGGCATATGGCATGGAGTGGCGCGTCAAATATTGGCTCAGAGGGGTTCACCATTGACATGCAACAAGTGAAGGGTGTTCCAACGCTTTCCGAGGACAAATCCGTCGTATCTTTTGGGGCAGGGTCAAGGTGGCGAGACGTGTACACTGTACTGCAACTGCAAAATCTTACGACTGTTGGGGGTAGGTAAGTACAGAATATAGCATCGACACGAGACAAAATTATTAATTAGTGCAAAAGGGTTGGTGATGTAGGAGTGGGAGGATTTCTCCTAGGAGGTGAGCGACGGATAAATATGAATCTTGAGCGCTTGAGCTTTGCTCATTCACCATTTTAGGAGGAATAGGTTTCTTATCCGCAGAGCATGGATTTGGAAGTGACAATATTCAAAACTACGAAGTGGTCCTCGTCAATGGCTCCATCATCAACGCCAATCAAAAACAGCATTCCAACCTATATTGGGGGTTGAAGCTGGGCAGCACAAATTTTGGCGTCGTGACCCGATTTGATATGTTCACCTTCTCACAAGGTCCGGTCTGGGGCGGATCGCAGTTTTTCGCGATCAAGGATGCATCGAACCTTCTGGAGCGTCTTGTTACCTTTACCGAGAAATTAGCTGAAGATCCGAAAGGCTTTTTTGGCTTGAGTCTAGCATGGAATCCAGAAGCGAAGGACTACATCATCTGGACGCTCCAGACGTATCTCAAGCCAGAGGCATACCCTGCACTGTGGTCTGGCTTCGAATCGTTCACACCTCTCGTCGATATGATGGGAATTAAGAATCTTACCGACATCACCGAAGAATTTCAAGAGGCAGATCCTGGAAAACATGGACGTAGTCGCTGGCTTACGATGACCTACAAAGCAAATGCACAGTTCCATTTGGACTTGTATGCACGAGGCGTAGAACTTTTCGAGCCGTATCATGGACATGCGGGAGTTCATTGGGCCGTCTCGGTGCAGCCCGTACCTGCTAGGCTGGCTTCTGCCAGTATTGAAAATGGAGGGAATCCTACTTGCTTGAAGGAGAGTGAGGGCAATCTCTGGGGTCAGTATCTTCCAAAAACCTGAGCGTGTCTACTTTACTGATGTCACACCAGTGATGTTAATTACAACGGACTGGTTAGACCCATCCGACGACCACATTATGAACACCAGTGCTGAAGCATTGCTGAAGTGGGCTGAAGACGAAGCTAAAAGGCGAGGTTTATTTAGTCCATTCATATACATGAATTACGCATCAGGCTCAGAGCCCGTGATGGTGCGGTCCACCGACGATCAAACACTGAAGAAGATGATTCAAGTGAAGAAAATGTACGATCCGCAAGGGGATCTTGACAAACTATGGCATGGTGGTTTCAAACTGCCTCGAACTGAGGAACATGAACCAGTGACGAATTACGATAGATCCGAATTGTGAATCATGGTTACATTAAATGTGTTGAATAAGTAGCACTTCCAATCCCGTTTTAGAATAATATACCACTTACCAGAATCCAAACGTCTGACGTTGGCGTGCGTTCAAGGACCACATTCTAGAGTTGAGGGAACTCGCGCACAACGGCGCACGTGTGTATTGCCAGTTATACGAAGTGCTACAGTAATACTGTTCGTGGATGTCTATTGCTACAGAATTGAGAATTTGAGGACACACAAAACAAAACCAGAAAGTAAACAGTGAGAAATGCACGATGGAAAGCGATTAGTGGTGATAACAAGACGTGCCTATACAAGGCCCCATGAAACCCCGGAAGACGTGAATTATAAAGGAGTGTGACAGTTCTTGTATCGTGAATGACAAGCAGATCCTGTCTCGTGAATGAACACTACAGGAGATCGGCCTGACTGTGCATGTGTCATTAATGCGCCAAACAGAAAGCTGTGAATTGTTGGCGACGCGGGATTTTGGTTGTGGTTTCAACGATTGTATTCGTATATCATGATCGTGAAGTAGACAGACCCGGTTCTCTGTCTTTTGCACCTTTTGGTCCGGGATTAGCAGGCGCCAATTTCGAACTCGATCCGGATCGTTTTGAAGCTGGCTTGGCAACTGAAGCAGCGTTGCTTGGAGCTGGATCGGAATCCTGATGACTTCCGTCCTCTACCAGCTTACTCCATTCCTGCAATAATTGCTCCCCAACACTAGGTTCAATTTCTGTTCCATCTCTCGAAACCTTGACCTCTCGATCGTGATTCCAGGGATTTCGAAGATGACGGGTTCGAAAAAAGGGAAGTCGATCAGTGCAGAGCCACTCGACCTTGAAAGGTTCGCCCCAGGTCTCAGGCTTTCCGTCCATGGCCTTCTCCAGATCCTCTGCTCTCTCTTCCACCTCCTCCACTGAATTCAGCCTTATTCTGGATAAATCCTCATCCAGTCTGTTACCGCTGCTTTCGCTACGCATGGCTCGGAATGGAGCAGATTCGTCCAGCTCGAAGTCTTCCTGCGACGCACTATGAAATTGGGCTTGAGCAGAGTGCAGTTTGGGTTTCCAGCGATTGTCGAGGCTGAGTTTTACGGAGGGGGTGCTCATGGTAATTCGGTGATGTAGAGTTCCTAGCTCAGCAGGCGCAGACGCAACTGAAGTTTGACTAGACTGCTGCGGAGGCACCGAGGGAGGTGAAACTGGATCGGGTGAAGCTTCCACCAGTCGGTTTTCACGCGCTGGAAAAAAATTCCTCGCAGGAGGAGAAGTCGGATTTTCTTGTGATGAAGGACTATTTGGCTCCTCTGGTATTGTATCAGAAATAGGGGCACGACTAGTGATGGGGGAAAGGGAAGATCGAGAGGATGCGGATGAATCTGGCCGACTAGCCCAGGGGACACGCTGCTCTCCTTTGCGCACTGGTCCTGCCATTCTTATCACGATTTAAGTATTGGAAACGAATACAAAGCAGATTAGACCTTACTTCGCATATCCATAGAACTCGCCGCTCTTATTCACACCAAAAATCAGGTAAACTTCATTACTCGTACGATAAGCTTGATCTAGGATACCCTCGTTGTGCTTCTGAGTGGCCCAGAGATTTTCTCGAACGCTGAGGTCAAGGTCATACTGGGAGAACAACGAAATATCAGTGCAAAATTTCAAGAAGGGAGAAAAATAGATCATTACTTGTGACAAAGATTTGAGGATAAAATAGCGTTTTGGAAAATACCGAGTAAGTAAACTTGAATTTGTGGAGGCGTAAGAGCCGGAGCTATTGGAATGTGTCCCTTTAACGAAAGGTGGTCGAGTATCATCATCACTCGATACAGAGGCAGAAAGAGCAGCAATGGAAGAATTTGAATCGTCGAGGTCTGAGTGGTCCGACAGATCAGTGGCCTTTTTCTTACCCTTTGCCATTTCTCGCTGATCCCTTAACCACTTTGCATGCATACCGACTCCACGCTGCCCGCCGACACCAGCCTTGAGATCGTCATCCACTTTCCGGACCCTACAAACTAATCGAGGACACCGGGGATCATGAGAACGCAATGGAACCCCATTAAATTTAGCAATCGCAGCATGTAGTTTAGCTTCATTCTCATAATTAACGAAAGCGCAACTAGACCTCGAAATGAGGAAGATGGAAATAACTCCTGAAGATGAGGCTGTATCATCGGATTGACTGAAGAACCGCCATAGTTCATCGTGGGTAGCATCCGATGGAACATTGCCGGCCCACATGACCCATTCCGAACGATAAGATGGCGGGTTGGGATGATAAGGACGACGAGCGGCGGACGGTCTTTCTCCGGAGACAGATTTCGACGAAGAAGCAATGGGTCCAGGAGAAGGATTCGCGGGAGTTTCTTCTCCGGAAGCGGCAAGGGAGGAAGGGGGCTTACGCGCAGAATTTATTGAAGCAGGAGATCGAATAGGCGATATCGGATAGCTGGCTGGAACAGACGCTCCAGGAGTGGCTGTGTAGGTATTTTCCAGTTCTTGGTGAACGGGAGAATAGTTCATAGGGTAATGACCAGGATATGATGGAGCGTTAGGCGCTGCATGAGGAAGATACCACCAAGTACCCTGACCTTCAATCTCAGCCGGAGAAGTGAAATGCTGCGGATAAGGCGCCGGCGCATATTGTGACTGATACACAGGAGAAGAAGAGTAGGAATGGTGGGAATAAGGATATGGAGAGGGCGACATGGAAGAGGGATAACGTAAAGAGTGGAATTGCCCGTGACTGGGGTACGGTGGAGGGGTGTTTTGTGAGGTAGATGGCGAAGACATGGGAGGAGAGGGAGAATTACCCTGTGAAGGATGAGAAAACATGGGCTGGCTAGAAAATCCTGTTGAGGTGCCCTCTGAGCCATGGCGCTGGTACGAATAGACAGGTGCCGGAGGTAACATGGACTGATAACTCGCGTGTATATTTTGAGGAATCATAGCGTTCTCCGGCAGATTCTGGAATCCATGTGGATACCCGTACGTTGGATTGGAGGGCGCCATTGCCATTGGAGGCTGGGGGGACATCGTGTATTGTCCAAAGAAGCCGGACCGCTGGCCATACTGAGAAGGCGGAGGATAATGGGGAGAAGGACCATGAGTGGAGCCAGGAGGATTTTCCAGCGAGAATTGAGAGTGAGCAGTAGTATTATGAGGAGGCCTTCTGGGTTGATTAGACTGGCTGTAAGACGATGACCGTCTATTACTTCCTCCGACATGATCTGACATGCCTCTACTACTAGCATCACCCGGCATTAATATTGCACTTGCGCCCAAGTTGTGGGGACTAGCCAATTCTGATGAGTCTTCAAGATTATGTGAGGAGATCGTTTAGGAGAGAGCATATAAAACTTAAAAAAAAAAAGACAAGTTAAGAGAAAGATCTAGAACATTATAGAAGAGTATGCACCTGATGTACCTCCACCAGACCGGGAGAAAAAATCTAAAGGTGCAGAAAGTAAGAGACAGGCATAACTTTTCGTATAGAGACAAAGAGAGAAATCAATTCAAGGCCGAAATGCCAATATCGCGTCGGGGAAAAAAATCAACCCACGAGGTCGGGTGCAATGTGATACACGTGGCACTTACCAATTGCGTCAGCACCTAGTTGCAATGAAGGTTTCGGAGTGATATTTCTTAGAATTTCGTCTGAAGCCACGGACTCGACCATAGTGTCAGATAATTCGGTAACTTGAGAAATGAATTTGTTGGCTTTGATTAGTGGGTGATTCACGTCTGAAGACCGGAGGAACATACAAATTTTATTCAGATTGGAGGAAGACAGTGTGAATAATGCTGGTATTAACAGTCTTCGTGTAACGATTTCTGTCGTTGACTTGTTGAATCAGAATTCGGGATTTAAGTATCTGTTCGGGATATGGGAACTATGACGTCGTAACAGTTTGGAGTGAGTTTTCCATACAGTGTTGCCTGGCGTTGATAGAGGTCAAAATTCAAATTCACTCCATCGCGCCTCCTCGGACTGATCGACTAAATACGCGTCACCGCACCCTGCCAGATTGTGCGTTAGATATGATTACAATTGAATTATCCTCAACCCAAGGCGCCGCGCATTTACAGGCATTTACTTACTTCCAACATATACATATTTTAGAACCACTGACGTATGTTGCTTCCAGAAGTCAGAATTCGAGGAGGCCATTCATACTTCATTATACATTCAAATATTTAGGAAAATGACGCTGAGGGTGCTAATGTTGAATCCATTTTAGCGAACGAACCTCAGACTACCCTCCTAATCAACACCAACGTGAGGAGAGTCCTGTAGCAACCCGTTTGAGCTTGGGTTTCACTCATAGACTCGTATTCAGCTTTGACCCGAAGCCTCCCGATACTAAGTACAACAAACACTTTACGCCTTCCAACAGAAAATGCCTTACTTAGGTAACGGTGATCTCGAAGTTTGAACCCTCAAATGACATTCGTAGGTTGAATACGTACCCACCGTCTCCACTGAGCAGTCAATTGTATAATCATGGACCATAGTATCACGCTCCCACGCGCAGTTCACGATTTCCAGAGCATTGTCAATAAAAGTAGTAGGACCCTGGATATAAAACTTGAATAGTTCAACAAATAGAACACGCGGACTGAGAAAGCTGTAGAACAGTCAGTGTCACAGAGAGTCAGGGTTCACGCGCACGAGTGGGCCCACATTGAATACATATAGAATGCGGTATAGGCATATGTACCTCAAGCTGCCTACGAGAAGCCTTCGGAAATCCTAAACGGAAGCTAAACCTACATACCTTTCGGAATCCACAGACCTCATGTATTAATAAAGCTCGGCTAGTCCTTGCAAAACGATTATGTGCGCGCGCCCAAAGAAGGATTGTGAACGCTCCACAGGTTAAAAAAAATATTTGTGGAATTATTTAGGTGTCAACTTCCACATACCGTCACGAACAACTACTAGCTCTTCATGGCGAGCGGCCTCCATGAAAATACCTAATTGTTCTACGGTCTGGTCATAGCCAGGCGCAAGCTTCAACATTGTCTGTATTCGATCGATGGAGAGCGAGCCCAAGTTTGTCAGCATGCCTTCAATGAACTGGACCCTTTTCAGAATACATTTTGTTGTGGCCTAGATCGAGACGTACCTTCCAATATACTCTCATCTGTTGCTGTTGGACGCTCGGTGCCGACGGAAGTTCAACCGCAGATGTTGTGACTGGCATTTTGTATAATAAAATTAATAATAGTCCGACAGAAATGTTTTCAAAAACAAAAAAAAAACATGCGCTCACCGCCTCTTGGTTCTCGAGCTCCAGTAGCAACGGTCTCCGCAACCTCAAGCAATTTGAACGTGTTCTCGGTCTGTTCCTTGAGGACACCCAAGTCAACCCAAGTCAAAAGCGCTTTCAGAGCTGCTGTTCTGTCGACTGAGGAGCCGACTTGCGCAATCAGTGCGTCCATTGTCCAGATATCTGTCAAAGAACCATTAGTAACAGAATGCCGAAGATACAATACTTGTCAAGAACCTACCTTGTTGAGAGAAAAGCTCGATAAACGCAGCCTCTAGTGGTGGGACATCTACTTTGACCGTTCGATCTTCTAAATGTAACTCCAAATGAACAGTGCCTAGGTGTGGTAGCCAGCGCAACTTCTTGTCCGGCTTGAAAGCGGAAAATTCTTTCGCATATTCCTCTTGAAATCTATCCAGCCATGAGTCAGGGCACTTTATTCTATATGTTGATATCAACTAACGTGCGGAATTGTCCAGGCATGATGATTCCCGTTGCCTCGAGCATGGGCCAGAAAATTTTCGATATAATTGTTGGATGGATGACAGACTGCGTTTATTGAGTTAAATGTGAAACTAAAGATAAGAAAAACCTACCGCTTTCTGCGACTGGACATGCCCGTCGATACGTTTAGAGTCTGTCATATCTTTCAACATGACTTCGCAGACTTGTAAGGCAGCCTCTCCAAAGCGAATTTTCAGAATCTCAATATTGCGACGCTGGGAAGAAGGTTGGTTCAATGTTCGTTATTTTGAAAAAAATTTCATCTGTACCTCCTTTTCTACTTTCTCAGTGTTATCGTCCGTGATAGCAAGTAGGCGTTGGGCCAAAAGCACCTGAAGCTCCTTGACGAACAGGTCTTTTGAATCGTAAATGCTGACGAGGGTGCTAATGACGTCGCTGGGTTTGTTCGCGCGAAAGTCTGCCATATTGCATAATTAAAAGAAAAAAACGCCTAGGTAAGAGCTTTTTACCTGGTCCAGCATCAACGGGTTCTGGTTCCCAATTTGGATCCGTGTAGTCTTCCAATTCTGTCTGTTGAAGAGCTTGTATGGGTTCGCTTTCGTCCACAAGAGAATCGCCACTGTCATCATCGCCGACAAGGTTAGATACAATACATCGTATAGTATCAGGTCGCTCCCTAGTGATAATATCAACGGACCCTTTCAAGAAAATGACGTAGACTATGTGTTACACATACCGAAGATATCGTCTGATAGGATCGGCTACTTTGAAAAGTAGCACTCCTGGAGGGTCTATGAGACGTAAACATTTAATGGTGGCAACATATTGTGTTAGTATCAGGCGTGTATCAGCTCCAGGATGAAGTAGACGTTTGCGGTTCCTACACCATTGTCAGTACCGGATAAGAGCTCCCTAACTCGAGGCAAAATCTTACGCTTTGCGCAAGGTGTGCACCAGAGAGGCCCGTTGATCAACGCGATGGAGACATTCCTAAATGTTTATTGTTAGTTAATTATTATGACAACTATCATTGTACATGATTTACTTTAAGATCTTGCAGAGCCCCAGAAGAGTCAGGGAAATCGATGATGATATCGAAAATCTCTTTCGTCCTGAGTACAGGAAATCAGATGAGATAAAACGCAAAAGCAACATACGCACCGCAAGTCACAAAGTGTTTTGGCCATGTGGAAGTCGAATCTAGATCCAACATTTTGCAGCATAGCACGAGCGTCATCCGCTGAACAAAGACGTATTCAAGGGAGGTGATAATATGTAGTATGCCGTGACGCACCAGTAGTTGCGTTTCTCGCATACATCAACAGCATCCAAGGAACAACTTTGTCCGTCATCCACTTTCTCAATTGTCCCAGCATAGGCTCTGACCACTGTCCAGTACAGGTTGTGACCACATGAGCTTCGATATGTTCGTACCCCACACTGGCAATAATATTTTCGTATCTATCTAGAAGGCCAATGGTTTCGAAGGCTTGCCACATCTCCACATTTGGGACTGGTCCATCTATTTCCGGGTCCGTAGATGGTAACGTAGAAGCACACAATTCTTTGAATCCTCGGACAAATGTCGGGGTGAGAGCAGAAAATAGATGGGTCTGGAACGAAAGAACGAAGGCGGAATGAAGGGTGGCACCTAACCTAGAAAGAGCAAACATGGTAAGAAAGTCTCAAATACAATGGAATTTAAGCGCACTCTTGCATCGGAAGCCATCTTTTGTACCATTCAAGGAGCCTGAATACAAGATCCAAGATGAAGCTCGTATTTGATGTGCGCTGAAGATTTCGTGAGTGGAACTTGAAGGGTTGGACAAGCGAGGAACATACTTCATACTCGAGCGTATATCGTTCAACTTCTTCTCTGATGACAGGAAATTCTCTTCTCATATCCTCTACAAAGTGTAGGTAGCTGGAAGCTCCAGTTTTGTCAGCTCACGTACCAAGAAAACTTTCTAAGAGCATTGGAAGGCGCCGACATTTGTTCAAAAGTTCGAATGACGCCTGGAAAGTGCTTTTATCTGAACATGTTGAGGGCAAGCATTGATATGGAATGTGCAAGGGCAGTACCATGTCGCGTAGAAGGATCAGGTTCATTCAGTCCCCTAGGGCGAATAGATTCCCTGGCAATATTCCAAGCCTGGAGTATATAATTGGATATGAAATGAAAAAGGATAGGACCAAAAACGTACCCGGCTGAAATTCAGCAATCCTACGATTCCTGGCTCATTTTGGTTCAGACGCGCGAACGATTCTTGCCATTTAGCAGCAACTTGTGCACGAAGTGCGTCGGTAGCCATTGCATTGTACTATTACTAATTAGTAGTTGGTGTTTGGTCACGATCACATGTATATCATTAATTCATGTCACGATAGACAAAGACGCGTACTTTAAATTGATTTGTAGCCAGGGTTTATATGTATGAAGCTGTACCTTGTTATGAAGGACTCCAGGAAAATAAATAATTACACGATTATGACTTTATAAGATGTACTAGTGTAGGATAAAAGGTATAATCATACGTACATGTCCTATTATCTGGCACCTACATCTCTACCCACGACCTCATATCCCCTGACATCGTCCTCGTCGTCCTCGTCCTCTATACGCCTAGCAAATCTACTTCCGTCCGATATTGACAATGTCATATCCTCTTCATCCACATTGAGGGCTTGGTACTCCTGAATGTCCCTGCGACTATTATTCCGCTTGAAAAGTCGTCCCAGCCAACTATGGGAGTTCGAATTTGATCGACTGTTCCTTTGCACTCTGGATTGATTTGGAGGGTAGATTGAGCTTGAGGGAAGCAAAGTCGAACGCTCTGGAACAGAACTAAGCGCAATTGGCAATTTGCTTGTCCCAGCTATTGAGAAATGAGTCCCTGTAACGGAAATGAACAACCACGTTCAGACCTTCACCAAACACAGCATCCATGTCCTCCAAGGTAACGCCTTTCGTTTCAGGATAGACTAGAAAAACAATGGATTTTTCAGCGTTTTCAAAAGAGTGATCCGGTGCTACTCACGGAAATAAACTATGATCGATGTTGTACCTGGTTAGAAGATAAATGCGATGGAAATGCCTGATGACTTGCCCAGAATAAAACTGCAACAACAAAAGAATGCATGCATAATGTAAAGCTTCCAAGTAATGACCTCCTGTAGGTAGGGAGTAATCTCTCCTACGAGAAAGTTGAACGCCCAATTTGTTGCGGTTGACAATGACACTCCTTTTGCTCGTACAGTCAAAGGCATAATCTATGTTTGATTTATCGTCAGACATATATGTTCCAGAGACACCAGACCTACCTCAGGGGGATACAACCATGGAATTGGGCCCCAACTAATAGTTTATCAGTACATAGTTATACAAGAAGTTCATACTTACCTGTAGCCAAACGCTGCATTGAAAATGATGACACAGACAACGACAGCGTTGGGGGTTTCTGGATGATCTAGATACATGAAGTATCCAGTCGCAAATAGAGCAATAGCCATCTGGGTATGATAGTATGAGAAATTTAGCCTTTCTTGTGCAAGTCAAGCTTACAATCACAGCCCCAGAAAGCAAGATAGGCCGTCGTCCCCAACGATCTATCAAATACCATCTTAAATGGAATTCAATCGAACAAATCATAAGAGAGTAGACAAAGGACGTACGGGGGTAGAGTACTAAGAACGTACACAATTGAATTGATACCAGACATTAGTATAGCTTGACGTCCTAGCCAGCCAGCCTCTAAATCAAAACTTGAATAAACAACTAAACGGAAGCAAGCGCTTCAATATTACCTTCGAACACCTTAGCTACGGTGAAGATCATTAACCGCGACATATCCCATGTTGACGAACGAAAAACTTACGTGCATAATAGGATATGACTACAAATCTGAAGTCAGCAGAATGCCAAGCATAAAAGCAGCACCCGTACCGTTAATTCCATTCTGTGCAGTTAGTTAGCAATGAAATCAAAAGGTTGAGGGAAAGACATACCAATTGAGCAAATGCTTGCGAAGACATTGCAAGTAGGACCCTCTGCTTGTATTTGCGCCACATCATTCCATAGGACCTCCCTTCCCCAAATTCCCGCTGAAGCTCGAGTGAGTAACGTTCCAGATGAGATGGGTTAGTCTTACCTCTAAAATGACTTTATCCTTAATTTCTCGATATTCTGCCTTTGCAACGGGATTGTCTAAATCTCCACCATGCAGGTCGGCAATGACACGAAGGCCTTCATCATCCTTGTCAGTGTCGATTAGCCACCTATAGTCAACGTAAGGAGACAGGACACAGTAGGACCAGCAATATTGTCGGGAAAATGTACTTTCCTTGGAGATTCGGGCATAACCAGGCTTCCTGCAGCCAAAAGCGCGCCTATAGCGCATTGGACCAACAAAGGTATCCTCCACGAGTAGTCCGAATCGATGTAAGAGCAGAAGTAATCCGTCCACTACGGTGATGCGTCAAATTCTCTGATAATTTCGTTTGGGCATTACGACGCACAACAGAAATGGAGTAACCAAAGACGTTGCCTGTGAATTCTGCTGCGGCTAGAGCACCTCTCTGTTCAGAAGCGAGTAGTAAGTAGCGTGTAGGATAGGCGGCGCGACATGCTTTACATGATCTGGAGGTGAAATCTCGCTTTGATATATTGGCACAATTGTCCTATGAGTTGTGATCAACTACTGTGCAACAATCGAATAGAGTTGAACAAACGAACGAAAGTAGCCCAACCCCAGCACCGCTGACGATCCGTCCAAGCACCATTACGGAGAACCCCGTTGTGAACGTCTGGATAGCACCACCAATGGTGAAAACGAGAGCGCCAATGAAAAGCGTGCCTTTTCTACCAATGATGTCTCCTACTCGACCAGCGGCTAGAGATGTTGCTGCACATCGTTTAGCTCTAGAATTGGTTCGTAGAATCGACAACATACCGAAAGCACCAACTTCCAATACGGCGACCATACTTCCTACTTGTATAGGGCCTGGCCTATCGAAGTATTTCATGAAATGAGGTCCAGTGATGATACCGGACATAACGCTGGATTGGTATGAGGAATATAGTACATCCTATTTCATCTGTAACATACCCTTGATCGTAGCCAAACTAAGCCAGTCCATTTCAGAAACACGACTCATAACATGCAGCGGATGCAAACTCACAAGAAAGACACCGATAGACAGGAAGACAGTGACAGTGAGCAGCAGAGGCCGCCCAACTAATCGTCTTCTGCGCGTTTCCGCGCTGCGTAGAGTCATTGGTGTAATTGGACTCTACGTCGTGGTTGGCAGCAAAATATTATTTTGAGTGGGAAACGTCCGTTTTCTTTGGGCCGGCCAAGCCGGGCATGATGTTATATTTTGTTTACAAGTTCGATACTATACAACATACAAGTAACTATAACATATGGTCTACATCAATACGCTGCTGGTACTAATGTCTACAAAGGTGGCGATTTGTTGCAAGTGGGAAGGATATAATCAAGAGATTTTAGAGAGAGAAAGTAAGCATAGTTGACGTGGGTCATTATGTAATGGAAGGGATCATTAGCACTACTGCACTTTGAATCACTCGAGAATGGTAAAATGTAGCTGTTCATCGACCATCTCGCACTTCACCTTCTCCATGTTCTCGATAACAAAGTGAGCTCCGCAGTTCTCGATCTTCGAACGCTCGTGGCTAGTACAGACAGCAATGACGGTTGCCCCGCTCGCTACGCCTGCTCGGATGCCGCTCGGTGAATCTTCGAACACAACACATTTCTTCGGATCGTAACCTAGACAGTTCGCTGCGAGCAAAAACGGGTCTGGGGCGGGTTTCCCAGCTTTCAACCGTTTGTCGTCGGCAGTAATGGTGACGGGGGGAGGTATAATACCAACGCGAGTCATGCAGCCATAAGCTATAAAGACAAACAAAATATAATTACGATTAAAGATACGCCGCCTAACAAACGACTTTTACGAACCATATGTTTTAGCACCGGAGGTTGCAACAGCATATCGACCGGCAGGGATGGAGTCAATCATCTTCTTCACGCCAGGGAGAATTCGAACAGAACGATCGACGGCAGCAGCTTCAATTTGCCATGCCTCGAGTTGGTGAATTTTGCTTTTTTCAATCCACTGATCTTCGACCACGCTTAAATGATCCTCCACCATGCAGGGATCCTCGAAGTCTGGGTCGTACTGATCGACGACCTCAGCTTCAGGGACAGCAGACATCATTAAAGCGCTGCTGAGTCTGCCGACAAAGGACGGACGACGTGAAGAGTCGAACACAAAAGAAGAAGCACGCGAAGATGTCGCTGAACTTCCAGGTGTGAGAGATGGAGTAGCAGCCTCCGAGTCTATAGCTGAATCGGAGTTAAGGGTAGCTGGAGAGGCGCGTCGTGAGCCAGGACCGTGAATTTGGAACGCGTCGGCAAAAAAGAGAATGGATTCCTCGAAGGTTTGTACTTCGCTCTCCATTTGGTGGGGCAAAATTTGGGGTTTGAATTGCGCAAGGTTGTCGATGGCCCGCTTCCCATGAGTAGCAGCTATAACGTAGGCAGGGTCTTGCCCTAGGTCTTTCGCGACCTTTCCCCAAGCGGCTTCAACAGCAGCAATAGAATCAGTCAAAGTGCCATCCTGTAAAGAAGGGCGTGTCAGGCAGCACATCTACCAAACATCAACAAGGGCGTGAATGTATACCATATCGAAGAGCACAGCGTCTGCATGGAAGCTCGAGGGCATTTTGATTTTCGAAAGAGATACAAGTGTTGTAAATGAAGAGTAGATAGTCTGTGGAGGGGAGTAGAAATGATCTCTGGTTTGCTATGTTTTGACCGCGAGCCTCTTATATACGGTGGAGACAAAGTCAAGACTAGGTGACGTCGCAGGGAGGAATCAGCGGAAACGACAGCAGCACTGCATCACTTCTCGTTGGAGACATTTCAAGTCCATGTAAGGGGATACCAATGCTTTTTTCCAAAATTGGGCGAGGAAGAGGATTTCAACGACCCTCCTTTCCAAAGTGGTAAGATATGAAATTGTTATGAAATTACTCCATGAACGTTTAAGCTCCACCCTCTGTAAGCGAAACGACTTAGCCTTCCATGATGTAGTGGAAACCTAGATTACACGAATCGTCCCAGAATCAGTACATACTTTGTCATCCTCGGAAGTGCCTTCGATTTCGTGAACAAAGGAGAAGCAAAGGGTACTACTTACGGAGAGCGACGAAGATATACAACGTGGGAATTCGCAGTTTCGGTCCTTGGCTTGTCGGAACAAGATAGTATAGATGGTGACCAACTCTCAAATTCAAGAAGTAACATCGACACCTTGGCCTGCCGACCTCGATATGCTTTGAAAGCCTGATCATATCTGGACCATATAGAGTCCAATAATGGAGATGCTTGAGACAATCGGAAAGCATGCTTTGCAATTGCATCGTCTCGCACGATATTCAATACGAAATTACTCCTCCATCAGAGTCTCGCTGGTGCAGTAACTTGCCAAAAACTCAGATTCGACAGCCCAGCTCGACAATCTTCTCCCAGATGCTTTCTTTATGGCTATATGCTATCAAAAAATCTCTGAGCCTCAGTCCCGATTCACGGTCGTGATATTCCCATGTGCTGAGTTGAATTGATTGTCACCAAATGATCATCGCCGGAACGGGTAAGTGGCATTATTTATTCCTTCAGAATGCATTTTCCACAAAGCAATTTTCGTACCCACTGATAGCCACCAATTCATGACTTTGATTGTGCAATTTACACGTTCGCCTTGGAGTGGGAGGACCTGTGGGGCTGTCGTTTGAACTTTGAGATAGAAATATGTACCCTGAAGATACATATCAAGCTTCCACAATGTCCCCCCTTTTCAAATCATACTGGAAGTCCGTCTTCCGTAGTGACGTCGCTGATGGAGAATTCAAGGTACCGCACAATCCACTGTATTTTAACGTTACATACATAGGTCGGATTTGGCAAGCTGGCAAGATGCAACAGGATTCAATCAAACTTGAACATTCTGCACCGTTTGGTGTCTTCGTTGCATACGTATTGTTCCGACTACATCGTGAAAGGTTACAGCTAGCGGCATCAACAAATGTCGATTCAGTACACATAGTGATACACTTCTGCCTCAGTGGCTGGACGGCAGTCTACCTTTTCCTTGCGGGTTGAGCTGTTGGAGACTGTTGGACCATGAGGCCGGCTGTTCCGTTCTGGGACTACACCTACGGGTAGAGCCGTGTATACATCTACCACTTTTTTCGAACGCGGACAGACGACTCGAGCCGTTTTTCTCTGTTCGGAATCCAGCCCTCAGCTGGTTCCACTGTCCACGGAGGTTTTCACGGCGTATGTATCTTTCAGCCGATACGGGATTCATATGATAACCATAACCATTCTTTCGATTCAAGATCAGAAGGCCCTATTGGAAGTTGACCGCTTTTGGGCCGCCAATGCTTGTTATCTTTCGAGACCGACATGAGCATTTTCGGGCGCAGACGTAGGGAGGTTGCAGATCGCATTCGGCCAGGGTCTGGGACGCTCCCACTGGAAGATGAGCCTAGAAAGGTTTGAGCTCTATATAGTAATATGAATGACATTTTATTGTCGCGCACTGACGCTAATGTTATCTTGAGTTTTGAAGTTTGATCTTGAATGGACGAGTTGTATTCAAGGTCAAAGCGTCATATTTCGAGTAGATACTACTACTACGCTTGAAGCTTGATGCCCTATGTACTCCAGGTCTGCAATTTTCGCTGGCCCTGCGTATAATGTAAATGGCTGGAGTTATTTGAGTGCGCGTTAAGCTAAGCGCTAATTAGCCTGCATGGTTTGCCTTGTTTACATTGCACGAGGCGCGGCAATTTGAATTACATACCTGGGATACTTATTTTCTCAGTTCTGTCAGTGTCATTTTCGTTTACTTGCTCATCGTCGTTCTTGTTCTCCCATCGTCGCCGCGGTCGACGAAGGCGTCTTTTGATGTCTTTTTCTTGACATCCACTTTCATTTCGATTGTTTTTCGTCAATTTTACTGTCGTTCAATGACGACTCGCCCCAGACATACCCGCCCAAATTCTGCTGTTTACCTCGGAAGTGATCCCCTTCATCTATCTTCTACTCCTCCAGGGATCCCGGACTTACCAGAACCTCCGAGTCCGGTAAGCTCAACAGGCTCCGGACTACCGTCTCCTCCGGCGACAAACTCAACTGGCAGCGGCAGCACAGGCGATCCAGCGAGTATCGTTGTTCGGGGCACAACGAAGTCGACGACGAGCATGATAAATGCATCCAACCTCAAAGCATTTCATGCTGCTTTCACCGATGACCCTCCCAACGATGATGATGATGACGACGACGACAATTACAATGGAAATGGAGAAGACGATACAGCCAGGTTGAACCGTCGCCACTCCCTTAAATCGGTGTCCGTCAATGAAAATACTATGGCAATACAACGTGCTCTGACTTTGAAGGAAAGGACAAGATTGACTATTGATAAACTGTCCTCTTACTCTCGAAACACCCCATCACCTTCCGCCCACACTCGCAGTTCCGATTCTTCTTCTTCTACCTCGCGACATCGGCTTCTGGAACAACATCACTCTGGCTCAGAGACGGAGCGAGAAATAATAGATTCCGACGCCCGTCCTTCCACTCCCAAACTCCACCGTACTCGCCTGGTGTCCGCCCCCGCTTCCCCAGGAAAAGCTCTTCTCTCCATCAAACAATCAAACTCCACTTCATCCAGCTCATCAGAATCTCCTGCCAGATCTCGCAAACGAGTTTCCATGGCTGCCTCGGACTTTGCAGAAGTTACATCTGGAAGGAGGATGCGTTCGCCCGATGAATATAAAGTTTCCCAAACATCCAGACGATTTCCTGATGTTGCACAAGCTGCGCTTGCGGCGGTAGCGTCCTCTCGAGGCCGTATCAGCCCCACTGCCAATGCGAAGAAAAGACAGCCACTTCCAAAAGAATTTTTTGAGGCTTCAGCTTCAGTGTCCACTACATCCGCATCGCGAGGGGGTAGTTCGTCAAGCTCGAACCCAATAGACAACACTGAATCCGATTATGAGAATGGTCGGGTACGTCTTGTCTTTATTGTCTTCATTCCTTTGCTCTGATGACTCTCTTAGTTTTCCATTGAACCTACAACACCCCACCATACTATGTCCCGCCCCTCGTCTACCATGAAGTTCTTGCAGTTATCTCCTCGCCAACAAAAAAATCTGAACAACACGCTTACTCATTCCTCGCTCAGACATCCATTTTCCGACCCACGGCCGAACTTACAACGTTCGTCGACTCTCCGGAGACATCAAACCGGTGGGCGTTGGGTGTCCGAGGATATGTCGGTCGCCTCTTCCCATCGAACAGATGGGGAGGCGGATGAAGATTATGAGGATGTTCCTAATCCTCAAGGGCGCAGACAAACTCTGCGCACCGGGGGTAGTGCAGATAGTGCTCTTACTGTTGGCGTTGGAAGGAGCCTAGTGGGTGAGGGCCTTAAAGCTGCAGGTCTCAAAGGTGGTGGAGCTATGGGTCGAAGGGGTGATATTTTCGACGAAAATACTCCTCTTCGGGAAAAAGTGATACGAGATAGAGAACGGGCACAGAGAGTCGAGAGAATAGAAAGAAGTATCAGCCGAACAGGCATTCGGAGTCAAAGTAGGCTTGGGTGGGAGCACGAAAACGATGAAGACGAGGGTCATTTTTCCAACATAAGGAGCCGTGGAAACGGCTCAGACATTCGTACTCGCGCAGGAACTGTTGCAGGACCGCGCGCCTCTACTTCGATGGCGATACGCGACCGTGAACCTGAGGGTGTCGGTGGTGAACCTGAACCTCGAACTGCACCTCCCCACCTGAGATCATATAAGAGTTCTTACGATCTGGTTCTCAGCCAGGAAGCTCTCTCTCGTCATGAAATTGACCTCGGCAGGGAGACGGCCCAGGACCGAGAAGATCGAGCACCATCATCTCTCAGTCGACATGTCCCCAGTCCCTTTGGCAGTACTCGACGGTCTATTCCAAACTTACTCTCGAATGACGGAGAGGCTTCTCACCTCAATGTTCATCGTTCTAATCACAATCGATTACTTCACGATAGTCTCCACATGTTTGAAACTCATGTCCCCCGTGTACCATCGACTTCAAGTGCAACCACCAGTGACCTGTTGCGGAATGCTCAAAACATAGCTGCTGCCGCAGAGAAACTCAATCTGATGACTCGTGTGGCGATGACCAAGGCTTTGGATGCTCAAATCAATGCAGAAGTTGATGGTGGCACTAACGATGAGGCAGCAGATATCTGGAGAACTGTTGGAGCTGATTACCGGGATCAGATGAGAGTCAGTGACGAGCTTGTGCGGAGTGTGACCGATTTCTTATTGGGTGTGGGGCGCGCAGTCAAGGACATGACAGGAGGGGGAGATAGTCATGGGCGGAGTGTTAGCCTAGATGAGGTCGGAGGTAGACTGACGAGGAACAGCTTGGGCTCAGATGGTGGTAGTACTGGAAGTGGTCGACGCAGTGAAGAGTCCCGAAGAAGCTGGGGTGATGATGTGAAGAGGTTGTCTACAGGCCCGAAAAGGTCAGAGAGCGCCTTGAGCGGAAGACCCTCTTCAGTGTTAAATGCGAGGGATCATGAAAAGCCAATTTCTCTCCGCTCACGACAATCAAATGAAAGTACAAATGTATCTCGTGCGCAAGAGTCCGGTCGTGGAAATTTGGTTACATTTGACTCTCAAGAAACTTTACACGCTGTTGCTTTCGATCCTTCTCCTACCCCCGCTTCCCGAGCTCAGTTGAATCGGAATCAAGAACGTTCTGGTGCTACGTTAGATCGCGCTCGGACGCTTCCTCCGTTATCCATCCCGAAGCCTCTTGCTCAACTTCCATCTGAATCCTTAACTCGTCGCCAAACACAAACACCGGCTTCCTCGACTAGGCATAGACCAACCACAGGTTCGAATACTGTTCGCGGTCCCTTCCCCTTGAGTAGTCCCAATATTCCCACTACTGCTCTCACTCCGCATACCGTCTCTAACGGTCAGCGTCAAGATTTTCCCATACTTCGTTCTGATTCAGGCTCGGGTTCTGGTAAATCTTCGGGTGCCACACCCCGCTCCACTGTCACATTTTCTAGGTCTTCCACGGTTTCTGCTTTAACAGGCCTTCAACAACAACAGCAACTTGCGGAACAGCAGAGACAGCGAAAACGTACGCAGTCCAATTCCAGCGCCAGTGGTGCGGAAACGGCCGAGCGTGTTTCTAGAGTTACTAGAACTGATACTGGGAGTGAGACCGAACGAGGTCCAGCTCGCACCATTGGGCGCCAGGGGGACCGTTCGAGAATGTCTTTGGATGGCTCTAGAACTTTGAACGGAAACGTTCATCCCGCTGACCGTAGTGCTGCCACGTCTATTCTCCCGATGTCCAAGCCAAGAGAACGAAGAAAGACTGTGGTGGACATGTGGCCAAGAGGTGGATCCTAGTTTTGACCCTCGATGATAAATTCAATGTCTCTGTGTTAGTCGTTTGATTTTGACCCGATGGCGCTTCACTGATGTCTTTTTGTGCAGACATACTTGTTTTTCTCGATTTTTATTACGCATTGGATTCAAAAGATCCCAATGTCATTCATCTTCACCACACGAACTGTCCGTTAGTCGACCTCTGTTTTGGGCTTTGCGATTGCGACCAAGAACCTGTATCACCTTTTTCTCCCCGTTCACTTTCTTGTTGCAACATATCTTCGTATGTGATGATGACTCTTTCCTTTTTTCTCTTTCCCTTCCTCTGCGTGTTTCAATATCTCTGTGTCAATGCCTTTTCAATGTCCTCATACGTTGCACGTATTTATGGATTCCATGTAGTGCTGAACAGTATAACTTACACTTCTGTCCAGCATAATGTCTATGCGTAATAAATCTGATATGAATTCCAAAAAATGCGTAGACGGCGAAGTGAGAGTACTAGTAGCGTGGCATTACATAACTAGGCTCCACTGTCGTGGACCACACCTTGCTTGGTACATCTTGTAGATTTAAAATGCGGCGCACACAAGGTGCGCCGCGAGTCAGCACAGGACCTCCATATGTTCATGTAGGTCACAGTGGAGAGAATAAGAGAGTTGTTGTGGATCCTGTGTGGATCCTTCAAAACAAAACAAGTTCAAAGTGTGCCTGCACATCAAAATTGTCCAATTCCGGGGTAGAATAGACCTTGCAAGCAAGGTGACTCTCGTTTCAACTTAGAATCCTCTTGGAATCCTCATGGGCAAACGAACCACTGGCTTCAGCGGACTTTCGCGCTTTTTGCAGGCGGAAAAATTAACTTCTGACCTTCCAGTCGATGTGCGAAACGGCACAAAACGATCTCTCGACTCTTCTGCAGAGTCTCAATCCTCAAAAAAGAAGAGAAAGTCTGACGGTGAAAGTACCGAAGATATAGGAACCTCGAGGACAAAATTAGTGCAAAAATATGATATGAGTGGATCGATTCCGGTTTTCAAAACAATGCAGGAGGTGCCAGATAATTTGAAGAAGTGTGAGTATGTACTTCTGAAGAGTCTGTTTCTGTTCAACAATTCCCTCCACAGATTACGCTCAACGGGAACGATTCTTTTCGCTATACTCTACGCCTCCGGGTTGTTTACTCGATGAAGAAGGATGGTATAGCGTCACTCCAGAACGAATCGCAAATCAAATAGCAGAGCGTTGTCGATGTGATACGATCTTGGATGCATTCTGTGGTGTCGGCGGTAATGCCATTGCCTTCGCAAAAACCTGCCAGCGTGGTTCGTGAAGCACGCGTGGATCGAGTAGCTTAGCTCAACTGACTGATTCACCAGTGATTGCTCTGGATATTTCACCTACCCGTCTTGCCCTAGCAAGACATAATGCACAGATATACGGGGTCGCTCAGCATATTGAATTCATACTCGCTGACTACATTTCATTTGCCGAGATGTATTTATCTTCTCCCAAAGCAGCAACCTCTCGAAAAATAGATGTCGTTTTTCTCAGTCCTCCTTGGGGTGGTCCTTCATACTTGTCAGGATCAGGCTCGCCTTCTGATTCAAACTCATCCCCGAATGAAAATATGCCAGCGCCTTTCGCTCTATCAGACATTCAACCTATTCATGGTGTTGACCTCTTCAAGCTTTCTAACCGTATTACCCCCAATATCGCATACTACCTCCCGCGTAACACAGACCTGGACGAGGTTTCAGCTTTAGTCAAGAACGATAACTCGAAAGATGATATACAAGAGTTCATTGAGGTCGAGGAGGAATGGATGGGGCGAAAGCTCAAAGCCTTGACTTGTTATTTCGGCGGGCTAGCAGCTGGACAGTCGGAGTTGTTTTGAAGTGGAGTCGATGCTTCAACGTTATGTAGTGCACGAAAAAACCATGAACATACCTGCACATGATCAATATTTAGATGACATGCAATTTGTGACAGTGTTGGATGGCCGCAAGGGGCACGGGTAAGGCATTCAGACAATTGAGAGACAGTGTGTCAGGACATTGAGCGAGTGGTTGCTGTTGCTCGTGTCGACATTGAGCAGCAGTGTAATGTCCGAGGAACACAACTTCGACGCATGCAAGCTCACCACCACTGCTCATCACCACCGAATATGTACAGTACATACCGAATTGCACTTCTCTGAGTATAGACCATAAAGTCACGCCCGGATGACAGGCCCGGTAAAATTTGATCGGATTTGGACGATGCTCATTTCGGCCGAATTAGCATCGTCCCTCTGAATGGCAATCACGTTACTCTTTATTTCCGTTCTCACCATGGATTGGCCGTCGTTTCGCCTGTCCCTCTCATTATATTTACCTCCGTTAACGCTATTAACACTCGGCGTCCCTGGCAGCTCGATCAGCAATGGCGCTGTTGCCGCCGCCGGCTCCCTCACTTCCCTCATCGCCGCCTTCAACGACCTCGATCCAGATTACCTCGCAGTTGTCCGCACCACCCTAGACTCACAAGAACTCGCGCTTTCTCTCCTCGAAATGCAATGCCAGGAAGTTCTCAATGCCATGGATATCGACAGTCCGAGCATTCATCCTCCAGCAGCTAGTCCCAGCGCCTGCGAAGAAATTGAGATAGACGGACACCGATTCAAGATTTCCTATCCGTCTGAACCCCAGCCCTCTGATACTCTCATGCTCCCTGGCCGTTATGAGAAAGATACTGGTGTATTTCATGCCTCATACCGAGATCTGTGCGTATCAACATCCTTGTTGCCACTATTTTTACTTATCTATTCTGTTCTCAGTAATGGATTGAAACGTACAGCACTCGTTGAACTCTGCAAGCAATATGAACTGGGTACTCAAGGCAATATGCGAGTCTTGAAGGAAAAACTTATTGGATTCAGTGAGAATAAGATACGCTGGCAATGGTGCGTTATCCGAAGTATATATCTGTTTCACATTTGCTAACCTTTTCCTTCAGTCTCCTTCCTATTGCTCGGCGTGCTCATCGTGGAGTGCGTAATGGCGGTATCACCAAAAATAAGCCTGTGCCTAAGAAAGGCCATGCTGCTGCCCCGTCCACGTCCAAATCCAAGAAGCTCAAACTTTCAACAGTGCGAAGGAATGAAATGATGGGACTACCCCCGGATGCCCCGCTTGGTGTTCAGCTGTTCGACACCGAACGTTCGAAAGATATGCGTACGCTGGAACAGAAGAACAGGCTTCTCTCCTGGGTGAGTTTTTGTATGATGTTCTGAAGACCTGCTGACCATGCATAGGCGAAGACGTTCTGTGACAAGCACCCATATGTTAGTCGAGAGGAGCTTGCGCGAAGGCGGAAGGTTAAAGAGGAGGAAAGGGCGAGAGAGAATGCTACCAGCACTGTAGGTAGACTTTAGCTCTCTCTTTTCCTCCTTGGTAATTGCTCGAGTGTAGGCTAAAGTAGCGGAATACATGCACTCAATGATTGAACATGTTACCAGCCTCCGAGTCGAAATTCAAACACTCAAAACTGGGCTTCCACCACCATCACTTCCACGAGTATGTTTGCCCATCGGCGCACCACCTTTGACAACTTTTGGTCAGTCCTTCTCTACGTTTATTATGGCTACGTATACCTACCTATCTTCCCTCTAGTACCGCCTGTCAACAGCTCTCCAGCAAGCATCACTGCAGGCCACGTATTGCCTTCGGAGGTCTGGGCAACAAACACCGGCTCGCAAATGCCACTCGGCAGTACTACAATAGGTGCATCGCCTGGTAACGGTATTACCCCCCCCTGTACCAACAATGGCGGCAGCTTCAGCAATGCTCAAAATGCCAGCATAATGAGCGCCGATACTCAAAGTGCTACGAGCATCATCGAATCCTCCGACAACTCCATCGAATCCTCTAACAAATCCGTCACATCCGCTGATGAATATGAAAAAGTTTATCTGCTTACAGTCGGGCTTGGAAGAATCATCCGCTACAAGGACTGTGACCTCCGCGAGCCCCCCTCCATTACATTTGCCAGCAACATACCCCGACTGGACCGCGTGTGGGATGATGAACGGCCCAGTTGGGACCCTCAGGACTGTGGCAAGAACCTACTGAGCATTAACGGAACACCAATCGCGCTTCGGTACTGGCGGGATGTCTTTAGTGGCAAGAAAAGTAGTGTATGGGCAACCTTGAAGAAACTTTGGTCGGAGTGGAAGGTAGGCTTTTGTTTCTTTCAACCGTTTGCTCTATTAATTCCTTTTTGCATCAGTATGTTGCTGAGCGATATCGTGCTGGTAGCCCCGATGAGTTCTGGAAGGAGTTCTCATTCAACGATGGCCGACGTTTTCACTGGAAGGCTATCTCTGACCAGCTACGTGATCTTCGTAGCAAGCGTGAGCAACAACTGGTTGATCAAGCTAAGGCAGAGTATGGAGCAGATTTTGCGAGGCAGTTTGTTAACAACAAAGGAAAAGTGCTTACTGATAGATCAGCAATCTCTCGCCGCTACCTTGACATGTTGGCAAACCGTTTGGGATAATCACCTTTATTTTTTGTCTATGACACTATCACATGTAATAAGACTACGTTTTCGAATAATACTATTTTCTAAGCACAATGACATGAGCGGTTGCAAGTAGTACAAACTTTGGCAGGTGCACGCTTCATGTTGAAGAAATCATCGCGATCAACATGGGGGTTATCGTTCCATGAAATGAGGTACTTGACAATGGTCAAGTGGGTGAATTCTTGACTCCAACCACCCCATTCGCAGATTTGACGCAAAGGCCATCGACGCTCAACTGACAACCACTGGCATCCACCACGTCTAAATGAGTGAGTTCCGTAGGGAACGAAATCGACTCCGACATCGAGTAAGTTGTTTCGGAACATCTCCAGAAACTGCTCCGATGTCTGAAGTTCATAAGAGCTAGAATGATACAGAGTAAGAGCACTCACCATTGGCTCATTTTCTTCAGCAATACGGTCATTGGCACGAATTTTTCGAAATAGATAACCTTCAGTCAAGCCTGAAGCAAGAATCCATCGAGCAAATGCACGTACAACACATATGTGTTGATATTCATCCGGCATTTCATAGAACACAAATGGCTTGATGTCTGAGAATATTAAGATATAGTACAGTAAAACATCACGGTACAAATACATGAACTTACCTCCAAATTGGCTGGTCTTGCGAAAAGGAAGCCGCAGAGTAAGTTTACTTTCCCCAGTCAGAGAGTTTTCGGACAGCATTAAATCTTGCAACTGTATCTTCAGCAACTCGTCGACACGGAGTAGACCACAAAAGGCTAAACTGTAGCCAAGGATCATTGATGCGCGTGCACGAGGACCTAGTTCACCTTTACGAGCTGGGTGAAAGCTATTTTGAAATGTCTGAGGACCTTGGTACTGAGGCTGGCTGTTGAAATGGTAGAGATCATCGAGTAGGTCCTAGGCATTGGTTGAGCTTCAATTTCCATCCTCCAAGAAAAATACTTACCGAAGACACAGCTCGAGCACTAATTGGGGTATCCCCCTTCTGCGTCTAATAATTTATCCAGTCACCAGGTGATAGTGTGTAGCACAAGTGAAAATATTACCTTACGACGGCGAAGACTAAGCATGTAAGTAGAGACTGTCTCGGAAACCGAAGGGTTACCGCGCATATTGCCTGATATTTCGCTTTGGTGCCATGCCTGCATCCCTAAGCCATGTATTTTTCCGAACCCAAACGTTGCAGCCGCTCTCATCTTCTGTGCATGCGTGTACGTGGAACGTTCCTCCAACACCGGGGTACCGTCGAGCTTAATCAGATCACACCTACGATAATTAGTGAGCCATACCCAATGAGAGAAGCTATAAGTTGTCCTACGCATCCATGATCCAAGCTACGATGTATATCGCGGCTTGAGGGTGTGGGTTGTCGGAAAAAAATTGGAACCCTTCCGAAATCATTCCGTGTTCTACGAGGAACGTCTGGCATTGTTTCATCAGGCTGAGAAAAATTAGCTGGCATTCGTGTTCATTGCGTTGTACATACCGGGAATATTCTTGGGAGGTTTTCTCCGAGACGCCTTTCGAGACTTCCCGAACTGCGTCACCAAGACCAGACATATCAACCTCGAGCTGGTCATGGCTTTCCTCTAAGTCGTCTAGGATATCAGCTGCGCCTGAGTGTTTGTCTTGTGTGATTGTTTTCAGCAGCCCAGAGTAGCCTTTGTCAGTTGAGATGTCGATGCTCATGGTGGAAGGAATGGCAAAGGAAAAAAGGGGGGATTTGGGTTTTTTATAGGGGGTCTTATCAATGCTGTGTAGCTCGCAGCTGGCCTTCCCTGCAATACAGGAGTAAGGAGGTATAGCAGGCAGAAGATTTTATGTTCATTTGTCTTGCGCTTATCTTAAAAAACATGAGGAAAACATACAGTCGTATTTGTATGAAGGCCAATTGATATACATTCTAAAAATCTACTGGCGACAAGCGCGTTTAGATGGACGTAATGTTTCTGGAGACTCCTCAAGGTCCGAAAGGTCACTTACTTTATCCAGGCCAGCAGCAGTGCGAGCTGTACCCCTCCAATCACCCCTGCAAACGTCTCCCCATCGCGTGAATTTCTGTAGGCCTAATTTCCATCGTGACGCCCGTAATGCTTCCCGTTCCGCATGTTCTTCAGCAGTAGCGCGTTCTAGAAACGACTTATCTGACTGGAATCCGTTGTTGCGCCATCGGAAAAGACCGCCGGAAGAGTACTGTATCATCGCGTAGCGGGTCTCATGTGCTTGGATGGGGATTGTAGAGTGAGTAATAAGTGCAGAGGGAAAGAGGATCGTGGAACCTGGAGGAAAGCGAATAATGAGCCCGAGGTCCCAGAGCACAAGGTGGCCGCCTTTGTCGGGGTTGAAGGGTCCCATGTTGGTATCAGCGCACCAGCTGGAGGCGCGATTGTCAGGGTCCATGTGAGGTGGAGAAAACGAGAGGGGTCCCAGGTTGAAGGTTGTTGCAGCAAAGGCCGTGTTGGGGAAGTTGGCTCGTAGCTCTGGCTGCTTGAGTTGGATTTCATCATTTGTATCCCTATATTCAGCGTAGTTCTTGTGGCAGAACGTGTTAAACAGAGCTAGGAGGTGTTCCGTTGGTGCTCAAAATCTTCAGAAAGGGAGACATGCAACACGTACCGTTCTGAAAGCCTGAGATGCGCCGAATCGCCTGATTTTGAAGAAGCTCTTGCATGGCATTCTGGTTCACCCTGCCGGAGACTTTGTAGTTTTGGGGTTTGCGCCGCCCATTGCCATAGCCATATCCAACAGTTCGTGAGGCAAAATCTCCGCGTCGGCCATGTTTCTGTGCTGCAGTGAAGGTACTTGATTCGCGGCAACATATAGCAGCAGCTGTAGCTTCAGCTTCCACTGCCTGCCATTCCTTCCCTTTAGACCCATGAGGAACACCGCCTAGGACTGCGATGATGCGGTCATGGGCATCAATAAGTACTATGCAGCTCCTGTATGGAAAGGTGTCAGTTAAACACAAAGCCGTATGATGCAGCATACGCACTGCCCGTCCCATCGAAGGAGCTTCAAGCCGCTTAGGGTGCTCAGTGCCTCGAGATTTTTCCATACCCTTTGTAAACCAGGAGAGAGCTTTTTGCGAGGGTTTGCGTTCCAGCCACTTGAAGAAATAGGGAGAGTGGAGGCATCGAAGTCTTCAAGCTCAAGAGGCAAAGCCCCTTTAGCCAGTTCAACAACGAAAGGCTTAACGCCCCTACTCACGACGCGTTCAACAGCCTCAGCAGCTCGTTTCGCGCGCGAACGTTTCGTGAGCTTTGCATACTTCTTGTCATTGCGGGAGGCCGAGGACGGGTTGTTGGAAAGATTGATTGAGGGTACTGGTTCCGCACAAACTTCTTCGTCAACTTCATCCTCAAATTCTACCTCTCCATCATCCAAAGGTTCTCCAGCATCTTCAGCAGCCATGCGCGCTTTGTGGTCGGCTTCAAGAGCAGAAGAGAGGTTGAAAGAAGGGAACTTTATGCGAGCAGTTGGAACAGCGTTACCTGCGCGTAGAAAATAGTTTAATTCATCACCTAATGAGAGAGCTAAGTGCGATGGGGATTTATGCAAACGAAACACGAGTGAAAGGGAAGCTAGAACAAATTGTCAGCTAACAGAGCCTTGCCTAGATGATGGGCTGGGCATCCGTTGGCTAGAAAATTTGAACTAGAAGGGGAGTAAAAGGGGAAGTTATGATAGGACACTTGCCTAGGTTAGAATTCATGCTGGAAGAGAGTTGGTGGTGGTGGGAGGAGCGATGAGAGAAGATAATCAACAGAGACGCGTGACGGCGCGGTCGTGAATGAGTTTAAGCGCGCGCTTCATTTCTTTTACTTCGACTCAAGCTATGCTCAACAAAGCTTCGACCCAATATCTCATTTCCATCGTATCAGCTATCACATTCTTCTACATAGATTCTTACTCGCCTTCATATCTCCCTTCTGTGCCTTTTCCAGCACTATTCTATGTGCACCTCTTGCCCTATCTGCTCTGTGGTTTGGAACTGTCTGAACATCGCCGCAAGCAACGCCATAACCGCCTAGAGACGCCCCGCCTCGCAACCAGGACTAGCTCAACTTAGGCCTCTGGCTCGTTATCACAGGCTGATAGGCTTCCAGATCAAGCAGTAACATTCTTCCACGAAATAGGGCATCCTCAGGGCCTTGTCAGTGCGTAGACTCTTTTTCTTCACTTTATCGAGGTCTGAATAGACGTTCTCAGGACATCCCTCCAGCTTTATTTCTGCTTCATGCCACGCTGTTTTCGCAACTGCCTCACTAATCCGCCTGTCAATCTCGAAGAGAAGTCGTCACTACCACCTGGCCATACTCCAGCTCCATCTGCCGTTCGTAGTCATCCACTCGCACCTCCAGCAGAGCTTCAACCCAGTGCTCCGCTGCCCCGAATTGCATCAATACCTTTAGGTTCTTCTATCTCATTGAATACCCTTGCCTCATCTGATTCTTCTCCCCTTAGCGTTGCGTTTATTTGTCCCATCTGTCGTTTAACACCACATCCAACTCTCCTCAGCTCAAGCTTCCTCTGCAAGAGGTTCTCATTCACTCCCTCTTCTTCGACCTGCTCTCACTCTCCTTTTTGGTCTGCGCCCTCTTCAACAATATCTACTCTGAAACAACACCCGCGATTAACGCTCCGGCTGCCCAGAGATTTCGAGCTTTCCAACAGGGACGAACTCGGTTTAGGCATCGGCGGTTTGTGGGCTGTTTTTTATTCACTGCCTCTCAGCCTAATATAGCATAGCCAAATCATTCTGCGAATACAGCGCTCTCAGGAAAACCCTTGGTCACCCTCTCCGCTTTCCGTGCCGTTGTTCCTCCAACGGGCTCACCAATCAACCAGCCAATCTCGAAGAGAAATACCCAAACGTTTCACCCATCATCCCTCGTTCAAACACCACCTCCATCTTTATTTGCTACAGGCATTCATATGCAATTCTACTCTTTCATGGCACCAGCAACGCTATACCCATGAAGGGCGTTGTCCACAAAGTTCTGAGACGTACCCGGACCTCTGGGGGCGTTCTTCAGACAGCGCTTATTCGCTTTGTACAGCTCGCTCCGGTTTTCCTCTCCGCTTTCCATGCTGCCGTTTCCGCAGCGACCTTGCTCACCACCAAGCCAACCATGAACACAGGTTGTCAACCCCCATCCTCACCTGCTGCTCCAGCATACGTCCTCTGCCGTTCGATCTATACGCCAATGCCCAACGGATGTTCAAGCAGATTGCGCACCCTTTTGAACGCCGATATACGGGCAGACCGTACGTCCTCCGTTGGTTGACGCCTGTGTTTCAATGCTTTAATTTCCCTTATTGCCACACCTCCCAATCCCCCTCTTCACACTTATGGTACATATCTTTGAATTAGTGAAGGGTGTTCTATTGTTTGGAAGCTATTTAACGCAGTATGCTATGTCGATGTGGTTGGGTTTAGCTTATTATGACCCTTCTTGAGTAGTACTATTTCTACAGCCTATACCTGTTACACAATAAGTTGTTCTATTCCCCCGAATTCGAGCCCGGCACTTAAACTGGCAACGCGCCCTAAATTGTCAATGCTGTGTAATTGTGTTTGTCTTCTCAAAAATAGGAGCTTTCATCTCTTAAATTCAACCGCCATGGGAATCAAAGATCTTTGGTCGGTAAGTTATTCTTGAGCATTCAATTCCTTTTGCATCATTGAAAGCATATATCAGCTAGTAGATGATGCCGCTTTTACGTGCAAACTTAGAGATTTTGTGCTAGAACATGGGTTCATCAAGGACCATTATGGTTCACGTACAGTTGTAATTGGAATAGACATTAGGTATGCACATGTCAAACCACTCATTAATAGCCTGATAGTTTTTATATAGCTCGTTCTTGGATGGGTACCACGCTTCAAGCAGAGCCAAAGGCCAACTCCACACATCGAACTCAACCCTTACTCAATTCTACAAGATGTTGTGTAGTCTTTCAAAATCTGGCGCCCATTGTATCTTTGTGTATGACGGAGATGAGCGACCATCAGTAAAACGGGGTAAACAGGTTGTCATGCGTGAATTGGACTACCAAAAGCATTCAAGGACAATGATCAAGCATTTCGGCTACTATTGCCATACTGTAAGCATTTTTCTACGTAATACTTTTATAACCATGTCATGTATAGATGTCTGTAGGCCCCCGGTGAAGCAGAGGCGGAACTGGTAGATCTGTACAAGCAGGGAATTATTGATACAGTTCTCTCAAAAGACAGTGATGTCTTTCCCCTTGGGGCAACATCTGTTATGAAGGTTATTGTGCCGTGGGTAGTTCTTTCTACTTCGATATCTACAACGTTGATACGTCAGCAGGAAGGGACCTGGGAACTCATGGAGGAAAGATTTGAGAGTCCGTGTGTACCGCTCCGAAACAATGGGCTACTCTCAAGGCGGTTTCATTCTTATTGCCCTATTACTCCGTAACGATCTCACTAGCGGCGTGAATGGCATTGGCCATCAAACTGCTCGTGGTCTTGCTCAGAGTGGGTTTGGCGATGATCTACTTAGTGCCTACCAATTGTTCTCCGAAGACCTACAACAGCTTTCTCAGGCCTTCCAGAAATTAAATGAAGACATGGTCTATGAGATTGAACACAACAAGCGAGGTAAAATGGGCTCACGCAGTCCTATCAGAGCGGGGATTTTTCGGGACTCGAAATTTCCAATGGTTGCCGACATTCCTGCTCTAGATGCGTTTTTGAGGCCTGCCACAAGCTCCTCCCGAGGCCTTCCTCTTGCTCAATCCTCACTCAGGCTGCCTACGCTCCCTGACATCCTAGGAATAACAAAATTTTGTACTACGTATTTCGCTTGGTCAGAGAAGCTAACACTGGAACATCTTCACACATATCTCTGGTCTGGAGTTGTGATGCGCATGCTTTGCTCCGTGAGTGATCAACAGATACCAAGCGTGCATACTACTAATGATATATCAGAAATACATTGCTTACAATTCTGAGAAATCCGAATTTTTGGTTCCCCGCTTACAGACACAAATCGAAACAGACAGCAAAGGAAAGCTCTATATGCCCACTCTTTCAACATCTATCAGAAAGAGTGCTTTGAACTTTCGGCGGGCTGCGGGCGACACTATCTCCATGACATTCAGTACTACGTTCTTTCTTCAATTGACGAACCTCGATTCTGCAAGTGCTCAGACCAATCAAAGACTCAATGTACCAGTCGAAATGCTTGCGGTGGCTGCCAATCGTTGGGACAAGGTTGCCAATTTGTCCCAATTAATCGGTTAGTCTCACCATTCATCACCTGAGATCGCCGGTTGCTGCATCTATGTTATGTCTGTTGCAGGTCCCCGCCCATTTCCCATGCTGTCTGCTTCGATGGAACGGCAAACAGGTGGACCCATAGTCAATGCAGGGCCAAGTAAGTTCATGCCACTCATTGTACTTTGCTGCTCAGTATGTTTCTCTGCATGTAGGTAGTTTGGAGCCTTCTGTTAGGCCAGTCATGTCAGCCAAACGAAAGCAAAATGGCACTCACTCACGCGGGAATAGCACGAAGCGCATCCATCTTGGCGTCATCGAACTAACTGATAGTGAGGACAATGCTTGATGAGTCCTCATGAGGACGAGGCTCAGATGTCTCCATCTTATCTTATACTTCATATATTCTATCCTATGTATGTACATTATTAGAAGCAATGCACACATTAAATTTCTTTGCACAAGATGGGCCTGTAGATCCGAAGTCCTGGATTGCTTAAACAGGTCTTTAAAGCCAACCATATGAGATTCAAGGCGCCGTAAGTATGGGCGCTTTGTCGACCTCGTCTTTTTCCTCAGTTGATTGCACTTCGTAATTTTTTAAGCTGGGCAATTTCGATGGAAAAGACGGAATAGTAAGGGTTCAGCTGAAAGAAAGACCATTTCACAATAGTCAAGGAGACGATTCACGGCTTTACAGCTAAGGTAGGAGTTCCCCGCTTCCGATATTCATATTATCCAATGTGTTACAGACTGTATGTATTGGTGGTGTTATGTCCCTTGTTTCGTTCCAGGTAAGTAATACAGCTGTTACAACAGATTCATTAACCCTCAGATTGACCTTGCCCATCAAATTTCCCTGTGCTCTTGCGTTGTGCTCTCCCACTGCTCTTTTTGCCCAGCTAAACCTCCTTCACAAACGTGCACAAGCTTGCAAGCCCATATATAGGCAATGGAAAGAGAAACTACGTGAGTTCCTTGCCTCTCTTTCTCATATTTTATACACATGCAATCTGGGCAAAATCTGGGTGGCAGCTGCAACCCGACGTTCAATTTTCTCTCTATTTTCTCTCTATTTTTCCTTCTAATATATATATATGTATTCCACACATTTGGTTCAGAAGACATCAGCTGTGGTATTCTATGACTTATTCAGCTATGGTACTCTACGCTGTTGCTGCTCTTGCCGTTCCTCGTTGAACTGGGGCAGGAGGAGGAGGCGGAAGCATTGAACATCGAATCGTTTTGCTCCCGCCGCCGTCGATTGCCCGCTCGTTCTCCGGAGCGCAGTTCTCCGTCGGGTCGATGGAATGACAGGTCCCTGACGGGGACACTGCATTACATCAGGTCACATCTCGTTATGATCCGTTACGAGATGTGACCCGCATGGTCTTTTCTGTTGGTCTCAATTGCACTTCTCCACAACTTCGAATTCAATTCACTTGTCATGTCCGCGGAATTGGAAGACCGGCCCGGTTTTTTTGCGTAACTGGGTCAGAGCCTTGGAGCCGCTGTGCGTGATGCGCAGTACATCCTTTTCTTCGATGAACACCCAACTTTGAACCAAGACTCAACAAAATTTCCAGTAATCTTCAAACCTCTAGCATCTCCAATCGCTAAAGATGAATATGACCTTGAGATACCTTTTAGCCGTTTTCGGTGTTGTAGTGAGTTTTTCCCATTGTTGTCTCTATATATGTCTTCAAATTTCCACAATACCATTCTTGACTTGGACCGTTTTACTGATATGAGTCTCATTCGTAGATCACCGTTCACTATGTCCTATCTTTCACGCACACCGACTATAGACGAGCCACTTCGTTAAACTCCCTCACTTCACACTTCAAAGGAGTTACACCAGCAGATATCACTCCTATACCTGACCGATATTACCCACCTTTCTGTGAGTACAAACTCGTCTGGAGAGACATTCTTCTCACAGCCCGAGTATTGTCAGCGAACGAGAGTTTGACCGTTGATCATCGGGCAAACGCCACGTTTGTAATATTGGCAAGAAATTCCGATATCGATGGAACTGTGCGGAGCATTCGAGAAATAGAGGACAGATTCAACAGACGGTTCAGATATCCTTATGTGTTCCTTAATGAGGAATCATTTTCGGACGATTTCAAAAAGTGTGTATTCGGTCGCCTTCTGCAAGCAGAGCTGTTCTTACTTTCCTTACCGAGTAATAGGCGCGTCTCGGTGCTATCAGCCGCCAAAATGGAATTTGGAACCATACCCAGAGATCATTGGTATCAACCAAGCTCCATTGACGAGAAAAAGGCAGATGCTGGGAGAAATCGGATGGTTGAGCAAGGTATCATTTACGGCGGAAGCTTAAGTTACAGGAACATGTGTCGTTTCAACAGTGGAGTACGTCTGCTTTCGCTGTTTAATGATGCATGAATTCAAAATCAACAACACAGTTCTTCTTTCGGCATCCATTGATGGAAAAGTATAGATGGTACTGGCGGATAGAGTGCGGTTTCCGGAGATATATGAGAACAACCTATTCACATTCTTTTTCAGGCCGGACGTTCATTTCCACTGTGATATCCGATTCGATCCTTTTGTCTACATGGAGGAAAACAATAAAGTTTACGCATTCACTATCGCGATGTACGAGTTCGAGAAAACTATACCAAGTCTTTGGAGCCATGTCAAAGGTTGGTTCCGAGCTGTGGCTTTGTTTGAACCTTCATTCATCTATGCTGGCAATAATAGACTTCATCAAGCTACATCCAGAATACCTGGCCAAAGACAATGCGATGAGATTCCTGTCCGATACCGGCGGCGATACGTACAATCTTTGCCATTGTAAGTCTTATACATTATAAGCGACGGAGGAGTTCACAGACTTTGCCCAAATATGCAGTCTGGTCTAATTTCGAGATTGCGGATATGTCGTTCTGGCGTGGCGAGGCCTACACAAAATTCTTTGAATATCTGGATGATAAAGGCGGTTTCTATTACGAAGTGCGTGCTCATATCAATTTAAATATCAGTCACGCAATTTTACAATGGCTTATGTAGCGATGGGGGGATGCCCCTGTACATTCGATAGCTGCTGCATTATTTGCGCCCTCAAGCCAGATACAATTTTTCGACCAGATAGGGTATGAGCACAATCCCTACACTCATTGTCCACGAAATGAGGATACGTGGAAGGAGGAGAAATGTACTTGTGATCCCAAGCGAAATTTTGGTAAGCATAATGATTTGAGTATGTTTCATAATACTTACTCGCGTTTCTAGACTATGATGGCTATTCGTGTATGAGTAAGTGGGATCAAGTATGAGCAAGCGGGATCAATTTTTGCAGAAATCTCGTCGTTCCCAGTGTGACCTCAGGAAGGACTTCATGCAGTTTTTACATATCATATACTCAACCTATATAGAACAGAGGTACAGATTAATCCATACTGTATTTTTATCGTGCTCATTCTGCCCATTCCATTCATCTTATACATACGCCAGTGCACACAATGCGAATGCGAGGAACGCTTTAGCACTCCCTTGGAGCATCTCGCTTGGAAGGATAAAACAACATTGCTGAACATTTTTAGGATGCTCAGCGCGAACCCAGTGGCATCTATTCTTTCTGTCAGCAAATCTAGTGACAGAACTTTGATTTTCACGGAGCTCCGCGGTTAGAGTTTCCGGATACTTTGCAAAAAGCATAAATTTCAGGATTCTAAGGTAATACCTCCATAGCCCATACTTCGATGGACGAGTCTATTCGCGCCTCTGCAACTAGCCGTCTCTTGTATACGAACGTTGCCCTTTCCGCTCAAGAACGATGTATAATCACAGATTTACTAGAGATGAAGGCTCAGCATCTGCAGAAACTTGAAGAAAAGGCTCGCATTCTAAACAATGAACTCGTTCAAGCTCGATCGGATCTCTTGGAACACAGAGCTCTGCTTTCGGGTGCTCGAAAGCTGCCCATGGAGATCATCTCAGAGATATTCTTACAATGCTTACCCGAAGTGGATACTTTGTCTTTCATGCGTCCGGAGCCCCATCCTGATCAAGCACCCTTGCTACTGACTCAGGTATGTCGGAGCTGGCGCAGTATCGCTATCGCTACTCCACGCTTATGGTCAACATTGATTATAAATGCGTCGAACGGAAGCTCATCTCACTGCGAAATCACCAAACTCTGGCTAGATAGGTCGAGAAACGTACCTCTGACGTTTACGCTCCTTGTTCGGTCTACGGATCGATTTCATGGTGGAAGGCGCGCGACCTCGTATGAGGAGTTTGTCCCGCTCGCTGCTACCAAAGTTCTCACCATGTTCATCCCTCATCTTCCCCGCATGCGAGCCCTTGCCCTTCTCTTTGCACTGCCAGTCATCCGTGCTGTGCCAGCCTTGCGACCGGTAGGGGATAACGTTTGTGGTCAGTTGGAGAGATTACATCTTATCACTTCCTTCGAAAACACTGCTCAGGAGATTATATGGACTAGATCCTTGGTTCACTCCGCCCCAAATCTACGTCATCTTTATTTTGATTCGTCCATGGTACCTCTCCCTATAGTACGAGGTCAAGAATGGTGCCTTTGCCTGCGCACCATTAACCTCGATGCAGCGTACGGGATCCCTCCGGAGGATTTTTTTCTCCTACTACGAAATTCTCCCGAACTTGTTCGATGTGTGATTGTCATGAACCTGGATGAGTCACTGAATCATCTTACCCGTTGGGAGGAGATGCCAAAGGTTGTACACTCCGCATTGGAGGAGCTCTCCTTGAGCTGCGAAGATATTTTCCTTGGGAACGTCCTTGATCTCCTCACGCTACCTGCTCTCGTGTCATTGAAGCTCAGCACTGTGGGAGATGAAGCTTGGCCACATACCGAGCTGATGCACTTTTTGTCTAGGTCCTTATGCACCTTGAAGGAGCTCAAGCTAGATTCGGAAATGATGACAGATGATCAGTTATTAATTTATCTGGGAACAGTGAATCGAAGTTTGAGAGCTCTGTATCTCCCGACTTGGAAATCGACTTCCGAGAGGATTTTCCGGTTTATAACGCCCCCCAAGCTCATGGGTACCGTTTTTAACTCTCCTGATCCCTCCTCTCTTCCGTTGGATCGTGTTCTCCCATTTCTAGAAACTCTAAGTTTTGGCATCACTCCGCATCTGCATCCCGCAAGCCTTCGCGATTTCATTGAATGCAGATGTTTGATTGACAAATGTACAACAACTAGGTTACGAGCAGTTCATATCCACCTTTTGCTCCCCCTCATTCCTGGTCTCTCCACAGACCTGGATCTAAGCTTGAAGGCGTTACTCGACCAACTTGCCGATGATAAAAGCATAACTTTAAAGATCACTTCGAATCACTTGCAATTTCCTTCTGTTGTTTCTTAGTTTTCACATAATAAAGCATATAATCTACGAATATTAATGACATTCACGATGTTTACGATCTAATGCAGCACTTTCCAATAAACACTATAGTATGATAGCGTAGTAGTACCAGTCCGATACCACCGTGACCGGCAAAAACTGCAATCAAAATTCTTATAGTAAAGAAGGAATTTCTTCTCGTAACTTGCGTAGTTCAATCTCCGTAGTTTAGAATCCATGACCAGCACCTTCATTTGCTTGTTCCTAACTGCGCGTTCCCATCGCTGAAGGCATATCAGCCTGACGTTGGTGACACTTCGATAATCTGCTGATTCCCTCAACTTCCATACCCCTGCTGCAGTAAGTGACTATCCTATATTAACGATCCTACGAATGCTGCAAATCTAACAATCTTACCACTCAGTTCATGACGAACTCGCCGATGCCACATACTGATAATAGTACTAAAATTAATTTTAGAGGTGCCCCAATCAACCCGATCTCTGTTGATGCGGGCCACTCAAAGTTGATGATTCGGATACCTTCATTGGTTCACTCTCGCTATTCAAAGGTGATCTTTGTACTTATCATGTGCAAAGTTAGCGGCCGTCACCTTTTTTGGTCTCAGGAATCTGCAACTACTGATTTTTCCTCTACGAATATCCCGACCTTGCCCAATCAAGATTCTTTGCCGCAAAATAAGAATGATCATCGTGCAAAGAAGAAGAAACTCTTGATACGATGTGTTCAGAGACTAGCTCCGCCGCCGCCTGTAGTTTTTAGATCGTTGAACGAAGAAGCCCGGGCAACGATACAACGCTCTCAGTCGACTGCAGGCGAGTGTTTTTTTAGAAGTTACATGGTGGTAGTGTTGATCCCTAAAATTTCTTGGAACAGGTCTAGATCTTCATTATGCGTTGATTGACTCGGATATGGACGCTCGTTTTGAGGGCGAGGGAAAGAAGGAGGTAATACCTGCTCTCGGTGAAGAGGCCTTCGCCCCAGAGACGATTCCGAGTAATCTCAGACACCCAACTGCAAATGGAAGAAAGTTTCAATCAGAGAACGATGGTATCTAGATTTTTTTAACTTCCTTTTCTTTTACTCAGTTTTTACTCAAGCGTCTTCCGAGGTAGGAATTATGGCCGACGATGAGCTACTTACCGTGGCTAGTACATCATCTTCCGCGTCTTCTACCCGTCAGGGATCCAATGCTTTCATGTCCGATGATGATGGTGAGGGAATCAATCCATATTCTTCACCTCATCCTCAGGACGAGCCCATGACACGATCATCCTTCTGGAGTCCATTCAGTTACTTTCCTCGACACTTGATTAATGGTCCCGAAATGACCACGCAAGCCGCAGCGTCGGGTTTGAGTGCATCATCGAGTCCTCTCTTTTCTACCCCGCCACCACCACTTCCGTCACATTCGAAGGCTCTTTCGGAATCGTTACCTTCACCTCGGTCGGATTACCCTACCCCGCCGCCAAGCGAGTCTCCCTGTGAATCGCCTATTCGCATTCCTACTTTCAATTATTATGGAAACTCGTTGAACAAACTTCTTGCTAGCCATCGAGATGATTTACCACCGAATGCATCTTCTGTCTTGTACGAACCACAGGCTAGATCGATTGGCAAAATGAGAATGGAGACCCATTCACTTCCTGCCACCCTAGCAAATATGATGGAAGTTGAGATCGAGGAAAGTATAACTTTTGGATCTCTTGAATCGGGTCCATCGATTGAAGTACAGAGCGAGAAGAGGCAAGGATCCAATGGGATTACTTTGGTCGCCTCAGCGGAAGAAGATATCATAATGAGAGACAATGTTTCTGAATCGGGTTCAACCGTGTCGGTTAACGTTGTCAATCGATTGAAGCAAGGTCGAGAATCCAGTCGGAATGCTTTAGCAGAAGGAGTGATGGACCCGGACGCTAAAGTGGAATCAGAATCAGAACTATGTCCAGAAGAGGTTGGAGTACAGAATGAGGAATTCACGGATAATGAGGACTATGTTCTCAATCATTATGATCTTGTATACCCATCGGATTGAATATATCTTTATGGCGTAAACCTTCTGGGCGCAGACGAGAGTACTAATGGTTTCAATTCGAAGGTTAGGAAAAGTTCAAATCTAAGTTATGCAGCCGGACCCCCGGAACGGAACACTTTTGCTCCCCAACCAACTAGCTTAAATTTCCATTCCTATACTGTTACTCGAACGCGTGTTATACTACTCCAAACTTTGAGGCCAATATTTGAATAAATTCCTTTCCTTCTTCGGATAGCCACGTTATCACCGTATTATCTGGTACCTGCAATTGGCCGATGAGCACATGTCAACGACGGCGGACACGAAGGTCAATACGACAAGAGAGGAAGCAGATCCTAGTCTTACGCATGTGAATGGTCAGGAGCACGAAATGGTAAATAGTGAGACGGAGAAGGATGTTAGTTCGAGTGAAGAGTCTGTAGAAGAACTCCAAGACGACTCGGAAGGTGTCGAGCAAGATAGTGATGAAGAGGAGGAGGAGGAGGAGGAGGAGGAGGAGGAGGAGGAGGAAGAGGAGGAGGGGGAAGAAGAAGAACCAGCACTGAAATATGAACGAATTGGTGGAGAGCTACCTGCACTGCTGAAGAAGGACTCAGCCTCCGCGCTGGCTATATCGAATAAATTCATGGTACGTGTCCTTTCCATTTGAACTAATATGCTATATTCAACTGGTACATACAGGCATTAGGTACACACGCAGGAATTGTTCATCTTCTTGACCTTAATGGTGGCAGAATAAAGTCATACAAATCCCACCAAGCATCTATTGTCGACATTTGTGTAGACGAAACAGGTGATTTTATTGCTACTGCATCCATTGACGGCCAAGTAATCATCATATCCCTCTCCTCCCGTGAATCCTATTCGTTCGACCTCCGACGACCATTAAGGACCGTTGCCCTCGAGCCTTTCTTTGCTCATCGTTCATCTCGAGCCTTCGTCTGCGGAGGCCTGGCCGGTACTCTGTCATTACGCGAGAAACGCGGCTTTTTTGGAGTCGGTCATACTGAAATAGTTTTACACTCATCGGAGGGACCAATTTGGCTGGTTCGCTGGTCGCCTTCTGGTCGTCTTATTGCATGGGCAAATGACCTAGGTGTGAAGATCTATGATATGTCCAACAAATCAACGATAGCCTTCATCGATCGTCCCAAGGATGCTCCTCGGCCGGACTTGTTTCCTGTTACTCTGGTGTGGCAGGACGAGCAGACGTTGTTGTTGGCTTGGGCAGATTTTATGAAAGTCGCTCGGGTCAGAACAAGGGAGACCGGTTTTATGATCGAAGTCATTAAAGTCTTTCAGTTAGATTCAATGATTGCAGGAATCATGCCCCACCCCATGCCGATAGCAATAGTGTCTGCGCCTGGATCTCGACCACAGTCCATCGTTTCCACCACCTCATCCTCCCGTTCCAACAACACAAATGGTCTCCTTAAGCCAAACTCGTCTCAGCCAAATAATCCACCACCTCTTACGTCCTTCCTACTACTTACATTTTCGCCACCGGAGACGGCACTTTTGGACCTTGATGTCCTCCTTACCTCTGATACTGACCGCACCAAACAAGCGAAGGCTCTTTCCGAGCGCCCGGAACTAAGGATTATTAGTCGGGGCGGTGAGGAACTAGCTGCAGATGCACTAAGTGTCAGTGGGTATCAAGCATGGACCTGTGGGGACTATAAACTTGCCGGTCCAATATCTGCAGACGCCGAATTGGCTAGGACGTTGGATCCAGCATCAACCAAGAGTCCAACCGTAAACCTGACCGATTGGTATGTGGTTCTCTCCCCCCGCGACCTGATACTTGTCCGACCGAGAGACGAGCATGACCATGTTGCATGGTTGGTCGAGAGGGAAAGGTACAGGGAGGCATTGGAAGCACTGGAGGTCATAGAACATTCTTTGGGGTCATCGAACAAAAACGAAGGAGGTGACAGTGCTAATGGATTTGGTGAAAAAGTAGTCAACGGAGTCAAGCTCACCTCAGTCGACGTGGGACAGAAGTTAGCGGAGAGTTTGATAAGTGAAGGTGAACCAGTCTCATTTATTGATTATCTCTTCACACATTCTTATCATCGTACTTTAGGCTCATTTTCCAAAGCTGCTCAACTCCTTCCCAAAATTTGTGCTCGGGATCCGAAGCGATGGGAGGATTGGATATTCGTGTTCGCAGAGAAAAGACACTTGCAGGTCTGTTGAAATAGCCAACCGTTACACCTTATCTCACAACATCATTCCACAGTTCATCATCCCCTACGTGCCAACACAACAACCCCGTTTGAACAGGGTGGTATATGAAATGATATTAGCCTATTTCCTTGCTCATGACGCTAAGGTATCTTTTCACCAAAATACTAGACCTATTCTGACCCATCGTGCTTTAGATGATTCTTCAAACCATCAAAGAATGGCCACACGATATATATCACGTTGATGCGGTCATTGTCGCTGTGAAGGATGAATTGGACAAGGTCGAGGTATCGCATGAGACTACCGACAAAGCCAAGTCGGTTGTGCTCATGGAGTGTTTGGCTGAACTGTGAGTTTTGACATTACTTGAGGGCTTCTATTTCGTCTCATATTCTCCCCAGATATACATCCAATCGTCAACCAGGGAAAGCATTACATTACTTCCTCAAACTTAGACGTCCGAATGTCTTTGAGCTCATTGAAGAGAATAACCTATATACGGACGTGAAGGACATGGTGTTGAGTTTGGTCGAATTCGAGTTCGAACTGGATGGGAGATTGAATGGAGAAAAGGATGAATATCCACCAAGTAAATCAATAAGACTGCTGGTGGATAACATACATTCTATACCTGTGAGTGATGTTTGTGTCACACTGCTTTCTTTCCTGACCAAGGAAAGCCGTTCTCATAGATCAACAAAGTTGTCTCCCAGCTTGCTCCACGACCAAAGTATCTTTTCTTCTATCTCGACGCACTGGTTGGGAAAGATCCAAATTTACTTTCAGGCTCTGGTTTCATGGATTTACAGAATCTTCAGGTGAGAACTTGTTTTTTGTTCGCAGGGCTGTGAATGAATTTCGTCCTAGGTCAAGCTCTACGCCGATTATGCCCGGCCAAGGCTGATCGACTTTCTGAGATCAAGTACGGACTATGATCTAGAAAAGGTGGGCTGCCTATTCGAAATGTGTTCGCTTGGATGATGACAGATGATTAATCTGCTTTTTTTCCCGTTCCCCATCACCCAAAGGCCTACGAAGTCTGTCAGGAGCGGGACTTCATCCCTGAAATGGTCTTTCTCCTTGGACGAATGGGTGATAATAAGAAGGCGCTGGGGTTGATTATCGAAAGGTTGGGCGATGTTGAGAGAGTGAGTGCGTGGTTTGTGTCATAGTCCATGCAAAATGAATTCTTGTCGCACAGGCTATCGACTTCGCTAAAAGTCAAGCTGACGACGAGCTATGGGAAGATTTGCTGAAATATGCGGAGACAAGACCCGGTGAGTCCGAGTTCTCAATCTTTCTTGTCTCATCACTTCCCCCCCATTTTCTTTTTCCATTGCGTTTTATGCATGCACTGATTGACTCACGCAATATATAGCATTCATCCGTGGCCTCCTTGAAAACGTTGGCTCGGATATCAACCCCATCCGGCTGATTCGTAGAATCAGGAATGGGCTGGAGATACCAGGACTGAAGGGTGCTTTAATCAAAGTGAGTGTCTCAAATCAGCGTCCCGTTTCCAAACTTCTAACCCATTCAAAACAGATCTTACAGGATTTTCACCTGCAGATATCATTACTGGAAGGTTGTCAGACCATTCTGAACGGCGATAGCTCCGAGCTGAGCAAACGGGTTCAAAAAGATCAGACAAGTGGTTTCTTTTTGACTGGTAAGTACGCCCTCTCTCTTGTCCCAAAATAAAAGTAATGTTTCAAAAATTTCCAGCGAAATCTAAATGTCACATATGTTCTCAACTGCTTCAAGAAGCCCCTCAACAGTTGGTTCTACTATACCTTTGTAGACATACAGTTCATGCCCGATGTGCACGCCCGAACGGTGACGAGACGGAGCTACCACAGCTGCCTGACCCGGCATTGAGGGGTGTGGGGCTTAGTGGTGTGGGAGGGAGAGGACTCAGTGGCCGAATTGCATTGTGCGAATCATCTATAGTGGTCATAGATGTATGTTCTCTGACGTTTATCTTAGTGAAGGGGTGGTTCGAGCTCGGATCGGACGTGGGTGTCCTGTGTGTCACAAACGAAGCCAGGGAACATCATGATATTGAGTCTGGAGATAATACATACCTTACATGGTATATTTTTTCCGCATGCATACGAGGAATTACTTACAAGGAGCGATGAACGGTGCGCAACGCAGCGCAAGAACGTGAAGAAGCCTGATTATTTACAACAAAAGGTCTGAGAAGCATGAACACTTCGAGTGATGACGAGGTGTCTCTGGATTTGATTGGTAAAAATGACATGCAAATGTAGGAGGGCTTAGGTAGATATAGTCCTTGGTGTGCGATATGTGACACGAGTGAATTAACGAAGTTGAATATGAGAGAAAGAAAAAGTTGTAGTGTGGAGATAAGGTTCATTATCCGAGAGGCAATAGGAATGTCTTTTCGTTAGGCGTGTTCCAAGATACTAGAGGGGGTAGAAGAGTAATGTAGGTGTTCTGTCACCGGGACCAGATCTAAGTCACTATCATTTTTTCTATAGCGAGATGAGTGGAAGGATGGTAGCGAAAAAGAGGGGCAGTAATGGTGGAAGTTGCCATCCGAAGAATGGAATGAGGAGATCGCTAAGCGGACGGAAAGGCTGAATGTTTAATGTGATGCAAGGGCAGAGAGATAACCAGTACTTACGCGCTGTTCGCGGGCTTTTCCGTAATTTTCACTTCAAGGACTGCGACAAACCCATCAGTTGCATTTGAGCTCGATGTCATCACAGTAAGATTGTGATTGATGCCGACGCTAGTGTTGTTCAACAATCCCGTTACGTACTTGACAGTGGTAGAATAAGTGTATCCTCCGTAAGACGTCGTACCAGAGTATGAGGAGGAGTTTGTAAGGTTGAGAGTGGGTATATTGGTTTGGGTTATGTTTCCAATGATCCAATCTCGACCGAGGTTGTAACCATTCGATACGATGTCATGGCCATCTAAGCGACTTTGAGTGATAATGAAGGATGACGAACCGATTGTGCATACCAGTCAGAGGTAGTTCGTATGATGAAGCCATGAAGATAGCACCACTGTTTGCGCCTGGACCGTTTTGTGTCCAATAACGGAAATGACCACCACCTTGTATTGTCTCGGTACAAGTACCTAGTTGCGGATCATTGTAGTCATACCGAATTTCATCGGTTTCGTTCACTGATTGTCGTAGACTTAGTGTTGGCAATGGAGAATGACATTGTTCACATACAGATGCCGTTATTATCTCCAAGATTGGCAGCCTGTTGTGAGCCAGCATGTTGTCCCAAACATTCACCCGCATAGTCAAATGAACTATGACCTCAAATGAGCCAAATAACAAACCAAAAACGAGGACGTACAGCCAGTAGTTCCTCAGCCCTCCATCTGTCTCCTGATCCTTGAGCACTGCTTCATCCGAGTTTCCAGAAATAATGATGTTCAAAGGCTCTCCTTGACCTGGAGGAAAAGTACCGTCGACAATCTAAGAAGGATATTCAGTGATTGATCAATAAATTCAAGTCTGCGCCTCACAGTCAGCATAGAGCCTCCATTGCTAGAAGGATCGTAGTAGCCTTCTGAGGGAACACTCCGCCGAGTATGAGATGTGCGCTTCAGTGAAGGAAAAGATGGTGGTTGTCGTTGGTGGTCATCGAGCGCAAGCGCCATAATTGGTATGCATATTAGTAGATAAAATAGAGCACAAGGTTTGGCCGAGGCCATTGTCGGGGATATTGTCAAGTATTAGGAATGGACCAGCAGATGTGTTAGTTGTTGAAGACAGAATAGAGGGAGGAGAGCTAATGCATATCGAGCGCCCGAACGTGCTTATTACATAAGTGACGAATTTCTTTTGTCCTTGAGTTCTCTAAATCCAGCTGTCCTTGTTCTTCTTGGGATGTCTTCCCCCATAAAAAGACAGTCCTGGGATATCCAACTGGCAAACAGAGGTATATTCCAAAAGCACTTTGTTCAAACAACGTATAAAATTTATATCTGTCCCCAACTCTACATCGGTTCAAGGTTGCAAGCGCCCTACTAGTACGACAAATTTTAAATGCGTTCAAAGATATATAGATAGGCCAGCTTCTTTAACTCGTTGACGCTTTCCTCGTCCGCTTTGACTACTTTCTCGTCATTGAAGAGAACCCATCTTTCTTCCTCTTTTGAATCTAGGTCCATGCTTGCGTCCTATGCTCGAAGGTCAGCAGAGAACAAATGAGAATGCGATCCAGTCATACTTCTTTACCGCCGTTACTCGAAGCAAAAACATGCATCCGAATATGAGCGACATAATGACCTGAATGAACTGAGGGTCCTTTGTGTGAGATGAAAGCTTTGAGACGGTAGCGTGCGGGGAGCGAAGTAGAGCTGGTTAAGGGTTTGGGTTGGGTTTCCTGAGGAGTTGGGGCTGGCCCTGAAAAGTGGGGAGGCAGATACAGTATATCCTTTGTCAGTGAGTAGATATGGAGCCGTTCGAACATACCGGTATTATCATCCCCTATATCATCCGGATGGTTAAATAACCAGTCCACAGCACGTTCCATGTCGTTGCCCTATTTACACGTTCCGGTATCAGTACGAGTCAATGCATACCCCAAATCCATAATGGATTAAAATGTCCACCAATTCCAGATTCTCCTTGAAAATAAACACTGACCGTCTCGCGTAACGCCTTTTTCGCTTGTGCAGATGTGAAGCCCATATCAGATAACATGCTGATCTGTTCCGCCGAAGGCTCAGGTCCCAACATCGGTGAGCTTGTTACAGGTTGGATGGGCTCGTCTATATCTATACAAAGAGCGTGAGGAAGCAATCAAGAGGGAGCGAGAGATGGATAGAGTTGAGGAGAGAAGGAAAGAAAACGAGCGTCAATTTGCCGATCGCAGATAAATGTATAGGACTAGCTCATATATGTAACATGCGTCTTTAATGGGGGAAATCAAAACCCTACTATCTTTCAAACTCACCAGGATCTTCCATATGCCCAAACAACCACTCCATTGCAACTTCGGCATTATCCGTGTTTCCGGTAGCGAGCAAGGCTTTTTGACACCGAATGAGAGGAAAACCCATGCCTTGTAGTGCAGCAAGAGCATTTTCATTGAATTGGGGTGATGAGGCTAATAGGTGAAAGGTTAAGCTATTAATAAGATACTCCACTGAGCACACGCACCTTCCTGTACTGCAGGTTCATCTTCAGGTAGTTCTACCTCGTCGGGTTGTAATCCTTTCCCAAAGTGTTTTTCGGTGAACTCGAGAACATCTTCGTCGGGGAGGACAAGAGGTATATCTGCGGAAAAAGTAAACGATGATACGAATGATCTGCCGAAAGAAGGAAACGAGCATTGGATAAATGAATGTACAAATAACGAACCTAATTTTGCTGGAACCCAATTCACTAACTGGAACTTTTTCGCGTGAATTACTAGGACCGAAGGGAAAGATGATACAAGAGTTTGTCTATTTGGGGCTGAAGTTAGCTTGTGGAAAAATATGACCAAATAGAAGAGGGAAACGTCTATAGAAGACATGCACCGCATAAAAAGTGGAAAAGAAATGGCCTTACTTGGCAGCCACTACCGGTTTTTTGCAAGACGGACAATGATAGTCTTCCAATGGTTCGGGTGCGAGGAGAGAGTCGATACATTGTATTAACGAAACGTCTCCATACAGCGTCTTTCCGGTTTGAGGGTCTTTGCCTGTAGTGCGTAGCGAGTTGCTTTTCAATGTTGCAGCATTGAAAGTGGTCGCAAAGTAAACGCACCTTTCTCAATCGCCGGTACGGCAATACTCAGTACGTCGTTCTCATCTGTCCTGTATCGGACCTTTCGACACTCGGTGCATTGCAGTCGTTGGGATGTCGAGTACGAGAATATCCGGGTTGGATCTTTTGGTTCGAAATCGCAGATCAACAATTGGGCATTACAAAAGACCGACTTACCCTCCCCACCCCGCTTTTTCCAATCCCTCCTTAGCACATCGACAAGATATTCTAGAAACTCCTCCGAATCTTGTTGTTTCATGGTTGAAAACTCGTGGTGGCCTCTGCCAACTAGGGTTTTGAATGTCGAGGGCTTCAGACCTTGCTGGAATGCCGGAATGGCTTACCAGGGAAATGTTTGATTAATGAACACCCGGAATTTAAATGAGGGGAACTACCCACTAGGATCAGTAACTTCAGCGTGGGATGAAGCATTGATATGGGAAGGGGCTGGATTGGTGTATCGACCACTCAACAAGCCATCCGCGATCTTCCGCATTTGACACTCCACACAATCAGCTGGAAGGGGTTCGGGACAAAACTCAGCGTGGTCCTGCGCACGAACTGATTCGAGTGCATAATATCGCTCCTTAAACTCGGGTAGAGCAAAGATTGTCTGCAAAACACTGGCCATGTAACAACTATTACCCAAATTTCTCAGTCCAGTCAGCCCTTTGCCGTGGATAGGTTCTAGCGCTTTCCCGTCTTCGTTTGTTAAACTAAAGTCATACTTCAAGTTATGTTCGATTTGCATTTCCGTGACGCTCAGCTCGGTTTTCGTTTGGGCCGAGAGGTTGATGCCGAAGATAGCTAGGTGATTGGAGAGAGATGGGTCCAGTTTCGAATCATCGCACAGATAACAATAAATGTCTGCATTGCCCTCGGGGGTAATGGTCCCGAGCTTAACAGCGACAGGATGCCTCGTGGCATGATAATGGGCCAACCCATGTCCGTTACCACCATTCGTGACCCCAAATTGGGCTCGTCCACATCCAAGAGAGCCACAGGTAAGGCAAAGCCAAAGATTAGAAGTGAGATCGCAGGAGGAACAGGTGGCATGGCCTGCCTCAGCAATGGGTTGGGTAGATAGAGGGAGTTGGTCCAATGTGAGTGTGTGCTCACAAGGAAGGATTTCTTCCTCCCAAGCTTGAACTTCGGATTGACGTGCGGAAGAGGGAGATGTGAGAATCGAGGAAATCAGGGACGGAATCTGCAAAGGTGATCGTAAGCCTGAACCACGACGACGAAGATGATAAGAATGATAAGAATGAAGACAACTTGACAAGCCACAATTAACAAAGCATATACGGACCTTGGAGCTACTTTCGTCAGTCACAAAGGTGTCACAGTCCCAGCATCTGACACTCGTCAGATAGTCGTACTTGTCCTCTTCGCGTTCTTCGAGGATGGCTAGTTTAGTCATTTTGAGTGGCGGTTCAGATCCTTCTGCCTGAAAGAGGTCAGCAATAATATCAGAGAGTGAGATACTTTGAAACTCGCTCGTTGACTAACAGACTTCTCGTCCTTTTCCTTCCGAATCCTCCTCACATCAATACTGAACAAATGGCCGGTCTTCTTCCAATGCGTTTGTGCGTGATGCCGCTCAGTACTAAGGCAGCCGCCATTGAAGCAAATGAGGCAGACGGAGATGCCGAGTGAAGTATCCTGATCATCGAAGCATTGTGTACACTCTTCCCGATGTACACTCTGAGACAGCTTTGGGGGCTGGAGAGAAGCCACCTGGGCAAGATGAGTACATTTCTTGTGTTCAGGAGACATCGATTTGCAATCGATTCGATATGATCGATAGATATGTATGTCCAGTTGTATTGGCTTAGTGAGCTCAAATTTTGAGCACGAATGATGGCAGAGAGTAAAAGTTGGTATATCTCCAAAGGACGCGTGCGACGCGTCAGCGCGATCTTCGGCCCGGCTTCTAAATCTTGCATTTTGCAGCCTGCTTCAACGTGCTATTCATGGAACCATAAAATATCCTTCCTATTAAACACGAGGCAAGTACAAACAGTTCAAGCAGCTCACTCTGACCATTAGGTGCATTTGACGCTGTTCTTCGGGGTTTCGCTGTCTTGCGACTTCAGAATTATTGCATTAACCGTCTTTCCGATGTTATCTCAAACACTCAATTGGCGTAAGTCTCATTTTAGATTAGCTCCAAATTATCCGATGACCAACATACACACAAAAAAACTGTGATCTTATAGAGACGGCCGTCTTGCAACTAGTTATCCTTGCCAGTCTTTGGTTCTTCTCAAGCATACCAGGAATTGGTACATCTCTGTTCGACGCAGGGCGGAATTCTACTGATATTCAACTTTGTTCAAGCCTTTTATGTTTACGGAGCTCTGACAATTTCTTCGACCCGGCCGTGGTCTATCGCTGAATCCTATTGTGAGATGATCATTCTTCGAGATTTACCAGCAAATGTTCATTTTTTCGAGCAGTGATATTGCATCCCTATAGTGTACTTTGCTGTTCGAGTGTGGTTTTCCTTGGTCCAATCTCATTTGTCCTCCCTGTGATTATCTTACAAGATACTTGCATTCATGTATGCTTCAATATCATTCATTTATTCCATGGCTACATTTCAGGCCAGTCTCTACCTAGGTTCCGTTGTGTTCAAATCCAGCTAATGCTTTGCAATTGTACAGTGTGGAACTGTGCCAGGTATTATTATTCGTCCAACAACGCAATGGACTTCGTACCGGGGCTGGGAGGCATATTTGCTTGGCTAGAGTGGCTGGCGGCGACGTATAATACCTGGACAACAGAACATAAACCTCTTCTTGTGATCCGTATTTCTGCCGCGATACTAGGCATCTACGTCGCATTCAGCGAGTTCTACTTTGGATGGTAAAATAGATTAGCTTTCATATTTATGAGTTGTTGCGCCCGGTCCGTAACACCGCGGTTTCTACCGTTTGCAAATCTGATCTGATACGTGACTCGAAAAAAGTTGAATGCGTAGATTCTTGCGACCTTTCCCCTCTTTCCACATAGAACTTAGGTCACGAAAGTCAGTTTACGCGTCCAAATTTATACGAACAATGTCTACAGAAAATGCTGGTACCCAGAAGGACCCAGTAACTGGGGAGATGATTTCCAAAACGTTAGTTAAAAGCTTTGCTATCTGGCTGTATATGTTAATCGATCTTGATTAGTGAACTCAAGCGTCGAGAAAAACAAAGGCAAAAAGAAGCGGTCAAGGCTGCGAAACCAGTTCCAACGCAGCCTCAAAAGAAGCAAAAGGACGTCAGCGATGAGGACCTCAATCCTAATGTGTGTTTCCGAATATTTTGCAAGTCGGAAGCTAATGCCAAACTTGTTCCTCTAGCAATACTTTGAGCTTCGATCTCGTCAAATTCTTCACTTGAAAAAAACCCAAAAACCTAACCCTTATCCTCACAAGTTCCACGTCTCAACGTCGATCACCTCCTACATCGATACCTATGGGCCTGAGGGCAAGATTATAGCTGGAACCAAACTTACGGGTGTGGAGGAGAGCCTGTCCGGCAGAATACACAACATTCGATCTAGCGGGCAGAAGCTTGTGTTTTATGACCTCCATGGCGAAGGGAAGAAAGTACAGATTATGGCTAATCAGCAGTATGTTCTCTGAGTTATAGAAACGTGTCTCCTTCTGACTTATGTTTCAGAGATGCAGCAGATCCTGACTCCTTTATTTCTACACACGAAATATTCAAGCGCGGTGATGTCGTTGGAGTCGTTGGCACACCTTCGCGAACTAAAAAGGGTGAACTATCCATTTCTCCCTCCACCATGGTTCTTCTGGCTCCCAATTTGCATCAGCTCCCTTCATCGCATTTTGGTTTGAAGGACCAAGAAACACGATATCGCAAGCGATACCTCGACCTCATCATCAGCGAGAACACCCGTCGAATTTTCGTCACACGAAGCAAAATTATAAACTATATTAGGCGATTTCTGGATGACCTTGGTTTCATGGAAGTCGAAACGCCTATCACATCACTGCTTGCAGGTGGAGCCACTGCCAAACCTTTCATCACGCACCACAACGACCTCGACCTTGATCTTTATCTACGTATCGCGCCTGAACTTTATTTGAAGGAACTTGTAGTCGGAGGGCTCGATCGCGTCTTCGAAATTGGGCGCGTTTTCCGAAATGAGGGCATCGATCTCACGCATAACCCGGAATTCACCATCTGTGAATTTTACATGGCTTATGCGGACATGTACGATGTCATGGATATCACAGAAGCGATGGTGGAAGGCCTTGTTAAGTCTTTAACTGGAGGGGAGACGAAGTTGATTTATCACCCGGATGGGGACAAGGATCAGGAAGGGGCCAAAACCCTGGAGTTGAACTTTCAGCGACCATGGAAGCGATACGACATGATTGAAACCTTAGAGGAGAAGTTGGGCGTCAAGTTCCCTCCCGGTGATACTTTGCACACCGATGAGGCGAATAAATTCCTACGAGAACTTTGTACCAAGGTTTGTGATTCATACTGTCTAGTCTTCGTGCATAAATGAACTGGCACATCTAGCACAACGTGGAGTGCAGCGAGCCGCGAACAAATGCTCGCCTCCTTGACAAGGTACTGATTTATCTACTTCATTTGGTACATCGACTCATTGGTGATACCTGCAGCTCGTGGGTGAATACATCGAACCTTTGTGTATTTCTCCAGCCTTCATCGGTAGGAACACCTCGAATGATTTGAAGACTTACTTATCTATCTGGTACTTCAGTTGGTCATCCGCAAGTCATGTCACCTCTCGCAAAGTGGCATCGTTCTCGACCCGGTTTGTGCGAGCGCTTCGAAGGGTTCATGTGCGGCAAGGAGTTTTGTAACGCATACACGGAATTGAATGATCCCTTCGAGCAACGCTTAAGGTTTGAAGAGCAAGTACACCAAAAAGAGCAAGGTGATGAAGAAGCGCAAGGGATTGACGACACTTTCATAGATGCGTAGGTTACTCAATATTCCCAGTGATTTCGTCATCGTTTATATTCTGTTGTAGCTTGGAGCACGGTCTTCCTCCTACTGGCGGTTGGGGGTTAGGTATTGACCGTCTTGTGATGTTTTTAACCGACTCTACCAGTAAGTGATACCCGCAGTTTTCTTTCCGAAGTGATATTAATGTGCTCGTTAGATATCAAAGAGGTCCTTCTTTTCCCAGCGATGAAGCCTATTGATGTAGTACCACCTGCACCCGGTGTACCAGGACCTGCCCCTGCTCCTTCCGGTCAAATTTAAATTCACATCGCCATCAGCACACTACATGTAGGTAGTTAGTATATCCAGTAGTTAAAAGCTCTTATTTAAATCATATACGCATCGATCTTAGCTCAAGTACATAGATACTCCTTGATACAATTTCGTAAGAACAGCACCTGTTCAAATTCTACTTTGTGACGAGAAACTGATTCTTTTCCGATACAATTATCTATGTACATCGAGGAGTACATGAAATCCCGAAAACCCGCTTAACTGTCTCCAGGGCTTACTTATCGCATTCTCACCTCTCCTGCCTTAGTAATAATATCTCCTGTGTCTGCTACTGCTAGACGACCGGCGGTGGTGCCTGCTGGACGACCTAGAAGCAACAATGACTGTGGGTTGAGAGTTACTGTATCCAGCGTAAGGGGAGCCGTAGCTGTAAGGAACACTGTAGGAACTACGATGATATGCTGGCATAGGAGCAACGTAGGACGGCATCGCTACTGGGGGAGCACCGTAGAAATTGTGCTGCATCGGTACCTGCATCGGTACAGAATTGTGCGAAAGATAACCATGTTGGCTGTAGTATGACCCAGGGGCTGGAGCATGGTGTACATGTCCATAAGAAGGCGATGTATAAGTCGAACTAGGGTAAACGACACCCGAGGCAGGAGAGCCGGAATAGGCGACGCCCGGGACAGAACCGGAATAGACGACACCTGAAGCGGAAGAACCAGGATAAACAACGCTCGAGGGAGCGGAGCTGGGATAAACAACGCTTCCAGTGTGGGAGCCAACAAAAGACATGTTGGATAGGGTTCAAATATATAATCTCTTTGGGTTGATAATGGATAGCTGAATCAGAGAGGATGTGGAAATCCGTAAAAATTGTGCAGACGTATACGTATAGTGTTTTCGTGAAAGTCGTAAAAGGTCGTCAACAACCGTGAGGTCAAAAGTCGGGTAGATGTCGGAATAGACGATAGGCCAGCTATAAGGCAACTCTTGTGGGGGAAAATAGTTACCGGGGTTTCTGGGCTTCTTATACGAATCGTTTATCAGGTTGATACATTATCGAGATGATCCTGTACGGAAACAGGTTCAATAATGCTGTTTGATGTTGCTTGGATATGAATTTTTACACCGGAGGCAGTGCATATAGAATACATTATAGATCCGGAGAAGGCGGGTAACCTCTGGTAACCTCTGTACCCTGGTAATTCAGGAATGGCGGTTTCACCGAGTGTCGCCGCAGGAAATGATTCATTAGCATTTGATGTATGCTTTTTCGTCGGGCAAAATCCGAGTATCTTTCCTTTAGCTTTCAGGCCTCAGGACTCAGTACTCAGGATTGGGTACTCTCTTTTCTATATTATTTTTATCACTCTACCTCCCTTGAGACATCTCTTACCCCTCCAGGCATCTTCAATCAGTCTTCACATCAGTACATCTTTGATCATGATGACCAGCACCAACTAATAGGTTGACCATCCAGTTAAAAAAGGTTAGAACGCTTTAAAACAGGTCTGGACAGGTTAGTGCAGGTTAACGCCTACACTCTCATTGTCATACGATTGATACTAGATATGTAGAAGTTAATAGATTGCACTCGAAAGATTGTGTTTCATTGTGATCAACCGATCTCGATATCAACATTGAGGCCAGTCCAACTTCAACTTGGTTCAACCTCTAACAGGCGTCTCTTCCACAAATATGAAATCAAACAATGACTTCCTATCGTTGGACAACCGTTACACACCGTAAAAATGCTCGCTACAAAGAGCGCGAGCATAAAAGTAGTTGCGAAATGTGATTTTCTTCTTGTGCGAGTCGTGCGTGTTCTCACAGTTTCATCTCTAATGTCGGCAACTGCGAACATACAGCGAACATCATTGAAGTCGACGATGCATGTATGTAGAGGATCAGGGTTTGACTGAATTTCACGAGTCGAGCCAAGACTAGAGGCGGTACAACCAAGGAATCAATGCCTTGAATTTACTGGAATTCATCAGGGGTGCAGAATATTATTGGTAGAACCTGGGTGAAACGGACGAGTGAGCGCAGGACATCCAAAACACAGAGGCCCATCGGATTACGTAGAATAATACAAGGCAAGAGCGGGTAGACGGCTGTAGACGGCTGCAGAGAGACGTTCCTCGTTGATATATTTCATTTTTCCGTATCATGACGAGAGCTCATTAAGCCACCGGCGACCCACTCATAAACCCCGAGGAACACAGCACCTCCGGCGGAGATCCACATCGTCCTGGGGGCTACCCCAGCGAATAGTGCTCTCGTGCCCTCCTCAACATAAATTGTACGAAAGCGGGATAACAAGCTAGGAGAAGGCAAGGTTGGATCCTGTGAGGGTGGCAATGAGTCTTGATAACGCGTTTCAAACAGATCAATCTAACAAACCCGCATGTCAAGCATAACCCTTGTCTTTAGGACATCCAAAGGGGTTGTAACTGCTGCTGAGAATCCGCCGGCGATACTTCCACATATGGCAGCCTCATGAGCATGAAGCGGCTTTCGTCCTAGAGCACCGGACAGACGCAGTTTGAGAAGTTCGTATAATGGAAACTGAAGTGAGGTGAAAGGAATCTGCCAGTGGCCAGTTTGTTGAGAAAGACTAGATGTCCGAGAAGGCAGTGCACAAACCTCTCGCATTACGGTTATACCGAAACCTCTATAGAAGCCCTTTAATCCATCATTTGTCCAAAGAATTCGGGCAGCCGCAAATGAGGATAGTCCAGTACCATAGCTAGAAGTTTGCATTCGTGTCTTGATCACTTCTGTAGGAACGCGTATCAGACAAGCTGCCTAGAATAATTAACAGTTGAGATTACGGAACAAAGTTCAACGACGTACAATTTCGCCCAAGGACGCAGACACAACGTGTTTGACAGGAGCGAGATGGTCAGGAAACGGAAGAGTCTTCTTCATTGTATCGTATGTACAGAAGAAAGCAGCAGCTCCTGGTGCGCTTCCGACCACCACACTTCCAATTCCTTTGTAGATTCCTTTGAATCCTCCAGCGTGTGTAAAGCCTTGTGCAGATTGAAGACGCGTTTTAAGAGTGTCTATCGGAAAGAATAAAAGGTCTACGGCAGTACCCGCAGCGCCGCCTGCGATGAGCGACTCGACAAATGTTGGTGGCATGAGTTAGAAACTTACAATAAGATAAAGATCACATGCCAAATTAGTGGTTGCTCATTGACGCGTTGATTTTAGACCATCATGTCGTCTCAGACCTCCTCTCCAACGTCTTCACCACCACCTTCTAGGCCGGGAACAAGCGTTGCTCCCAGCACTATTAGCACTGCTGCGTCCAGTCCACCACCAACTGACTCCAATATGGTGCGTGAGGGAGAGCTTGAAGGAGAAGACGCGCTTGAAAATGTGATACACCCTTATATCCTCGTTGTTTATCTGACCATCTAACCTCCAATGAAATGACAATAGCGATCCAACTCCATTTCAATGGACGAAACGGTACGCTTCTTGCTAGTTAAATATACTGTACCCTCACCATTTTTAGGATGTCGATGCGCGCTATGAACGACTCAACTACGTTCTCGAGAAATCTGCAATCTTTTCGAAAATGCTCAAACAGTCAATGGATAATGCAAACAGCAAGATGTTCGATCAACCAGACGCTAGCACTTCTAAAGTTAACCCTGGCAAGAAGCAAACGAGACGCAGGAAAGGCCGAAAGCGTGCAATAGTTGAGTCAGAAGAAGAGGAAGAGGAGGAAGAGTCTCTTGCAAGCAAACGGAGGAAAATTTCGGAAACGAGTGAAGACGCGTCTCAAGTAATACGGCAACCTTCCCTCATTACGGGGGCTACCTTGAAACCGTACCAACTTGAAGGGCTGCAATGGATGGCATCCTTACATACCAATGGAATATCAGGAATCCTAGGTGAGCGCTATCCGTTGTATTGTGTATACAAGCACCCAGCTGACAGCAGGCTATAGCTGATGAAATGGGTCTAGGCAAGGCGAGAAGAGATTTGTTCTAGTGTAACACAGGTCACTAACGATCACTCGTAGACTCTTCAAACAATCGCTTTTAGCGCTCATCTTCGAGAGCTTGGCGTTGCAATGCCCTTTCTCATTGTGTGTCCCCTTAGTGTTTTGCATAATTGGATTGATGAGTATGCCAAGTTCGCGCCAGAAGTGAGTCTCATCCCTTCCTTTCCATCTCCTCCCTCTCCCATCTTTTGCTCGAGCTGACTTCAGAGTTCAGATTCCTGTATGCATGTATCACGGTACTCCCGCGGAAAGAGCCACTCTTCGCCGGGAAGTTCTACGTAGTGATCTATTTCCAATCAAGAAGACTCATGGAATAGCTGATGAATCAAAACCTCCCGTGAAACCAGGGAGGGGAAGGGGAAGAGGGCGTGGTGTTACTCGTAAATCTGCTGCTTCCAAGTCGAAAAAGATGGAAAAGGATATGGAAGAAGAAGTGATGACTCCCGAAGAAACTAAGCGAGCCCTCAAATTCCCGGTAGTTGTTACAACGTACGAAATGATAATCAAAGACAGGGCCCACCTTGCAGGATATAACTGGGGATACATCGTTGTGGATGAAGGTCATCGATTAAAAAATCTCGATTGTACTCTCACGCGCGAGATCAAGAAATACCCAAGTGCCTCCAGAATGATTTTAACAGGCACTCCTTTGCATGTGAGTATTCAGGTGCATCGTACACCATTTAACTGATGTCCATCTATTCAAAAGAATAATCTTGCTGAACTGTGGTCCCTCCTCAATTTTGTTCTCCCTGATATCTTCAACGATGTCGACTCTTTCCAATCGTGGTTAGTATGCATATATGTCTCTTGATAACATCGTTGACTGGTGTGTTTAGGTTTAATGTGCCAACGATGCAAACATCTCTTGGTAATGACCGCACTGCTCACATCATCGAGTCATTGCACGCCATCCTGAAACCCTTTTTACTCCGTCGGCTCAAATCCGATGTGGAAACAAGTCTTCCACCGAAAAAGGAATATGTTCTTTATGCGCCCCTCAGTATAACTCAACGAGAGGCATATGATAAGGTCCTAGATGGCACCCTAAGGGCTTATCTGATGCAAAGTAAGGAGGAAAACAAGGGAGCCGACGAACTTCTCCCCGAAGTTGACGGTCCAAGAAAGCTTCGAAGGCAGACAAATAAGGGCCGGCCAAGCTATCTTGTGGAAGAGGACGATGATGTCTATTTCAAGAACTTAGAGACGGGAGAAAACGAACGTCAACAGGCAGAGAGGGAAGCTGATCTCACACAACTTAGAGAAATACATCGAAAAGATCTAGCACGTATGTGATACAAAGATTGCTCCCTTGTATGTGTATGAAACCCCCACCTATAGGAAAGAAGGTCAACAATATGAAGCTGCAGAATACAGTGATGCAACTTCGTAAAGTCTGCTCTCATCCATTCCTGTTCGATTGGCCTGTTGATCCGACCACTTTGCAACCCATACTTAACGACGAATTAGTGGCAGCAAGTGGAAAGATGATGGTACTTGATCGTCTCCTTACAGAGTTGTTCAAACGCAAACACAAGGTGTTACTGTTTAGTCAATTCACAACCATGCTTGATATTATCGAGGCAAGTTTCATGCAGTAAATACCTGCTCTACGATTATGGCTCACTCCTTGCCTTCACAGGATTGGGCGCGGGAGCTTAAAGGCTGGATAATCTGTCGTATTGATGGTTCAAGCTCCCCAGTAGAACGGCGAGAACAGATGTCTGCATTCCAGACTGGAGGCGATTCACCCGGGGCGCCTCATCTGTTCTTGCTAAGCACAAGAGCAGGTGGCCTTGGAATTAATCTGGTAGCAGCCGATACCGTCATTTTCTATGACCAGGACTGGGTATGTTCTCATTCCTTAATCCTCCTTTCGATGAGTGAACGTCCTTCCAAGAACCCACAAATGGACGCACAAGCTCAGGATCGTGCTCATCGTATTGGCCAGACGAAACCCGTTCTTATATACAGACTGGTCAGCGCGCACACGATCGAGACAAAAATCATGCAACGGGCTACAGAGAAACGTCAATTAGAAGCACTCGTCATTGCCAAAGGTCATTTCTTTTGGGTCCTGAGTTTAATGGCATTCTCATATTCATTTTTAGGTAAATTTCGAATGCCCAGTGCAGCTGCTCAACGTGGTGGCAAAAGCGAAACTATTGCGGAGATGGCTGCTTCTCTTCTCCGGCTTGAAGGAGAGAAGATTGACGTGGTCCCAAACACGAGCGAAGGGAAGGCTAATGTCCTGACTGACGAAGATTTGGACTCGCTGCTAGATCGTTCACCCGAGGTCTTCACTGATAGAGGCAAAGGATGGACGTCGGCGAATCCACCCGGGAAATCTGTTGTTGAAAGTAGCAAGAAAGCTGCGTTTGCGGTTTACGACGCTCCAGTTGATGAGGGGAATGATGCTTTAGCAATGATGCTCGGGGAAGATGATTCATAGAATGGTGGATGAGGGAGGCCTCGATGAGTATAAATGAGGATGTGTATCTTTAAATTGGAATTATGTATATTTATGATCGTTATATTTCTCGACATATCACTCGACATTGATTATACATGGGCTAAATTTATGTTATATAACCATCCATCGAGGCGGAGAGGAATTGAGAACGATAGGTGCTGTCGCCTTGTCCCCGTTCATCGCAGGTGTTTCAGACAGAATAGCTGCATGCCTCAAAGCGGTCATCTTCTTTTCATTCGGCGAACGACCAGATTGCGGCCATTCCGAGGATAAGCTCCTGACTTCATCATCAGGAGGATATGTAACAGCAGGCATTGTTTTGGCTGTTTCCCCGAATCCTACCTCAGGGGATACTCTACCCAACGATCTGAGCCATTGCGCAACGGCTGCGAGCGATACGCGGACTTCCCACGAGCCACCCTCCTAGCAGTGGAATTTTTTATGAGGACCGAATTTCATCGCAGCGAGCCATGGAGGATAAAACTGACGTTGATGGTTTTGCATAGAGCAACATTGATTCCGTACGCCATGAGATATCCAGCGGCGTGATCCAGTGCTTGGACCGGGAACGGTTTTGGCTGTAACTGTATAACGGACGGACTGTTTCGAGATTCGGCATAAGCTTGAGACTCTGCTGTATTGAATCCTGTAGCCGTTTGCACTAAAGAATCAAACTAATCACACTTTGAGGCATTTATGGGCATGTTCCCATTAGAAGAATCACTAACCCCTCGTCTGCTCTTCCATGGACCATCCCAGCCCCATGCACAAAGATTAGCACAAATTATACCATGGTCACGATCTCCCTTCATTTTGACAATCTCATGAGTGCCAAACCCTTTACCTTCCAAAGCGCCAGGTCGATATGCTTGGAGAAAGACGTCAGCATTAACTATAAGCTTCTGTAGCTTCTCTTTGTCCTCTGCGCAAGTGAGATCAAGTTGTGTAGTTCGTTTCCCGCGCGATGTGTCGACATCAAGGGCGGGGAGCGCCGGGAGTTTGAGAGATGTTACAAGTAGTACATCAGCCCCATGAGCTATGTATATTTGTCAAATGAATTCGGTGTAAAACGCATAGGTCTGACCAGCCAAGGTTCTCCCTGCAACAGGTCCAGCCAAGACTCGGCTAAGATCCAAGACCTTGACATTCTGAAGAGGATGCTCATATGAAGACAAAAACGAAATTTGTCGTTTCGGAGCATCAGCGATCTTTGTAACAGTGACAGGGGGAACATTTTTTAAGGCTAGTCCCTGTGGATGTCGGTCCCACTCCTCGAAAGTCCTCGATGCAAAAGCACACATTCCAGACTCTGCAGCTTTCTCTTCAAATGCGTCGGCGTCCCATTGCAGAAATGCCTTTTGTACATGATCCCTCGTGAGATCTGGGGAGTCGGTCAAGCCCAAGATACTCAGAATACCACGACGATGGCTTAAATGGCAAGACTTCAGACGAATGTTACGTGCATCCCCCAGAACTTACTGCGGAAAATTAGTATGCACTCTGATAAATTTATCATCTCTGGTTTTGTATAGTCCTGCAATTGTGTCCCAGATAGATCCCGGGGGTCGATTCTCGAGACTGTAATAGGCTTCACTTCCTGAACGAGTATTGGAGATTTGGAAAGATGTGAGCCGTTTGTAAGAATGCCGAAGGATGCAAAGTGATACCGACGAAATTCAAGAACGGCATGTCGAGCATCCACCAGGACAGTTTGTTTTACTCCTGTCCGTAACTCATGAAAATAAGATGCAGAAAGTCCTGCAAGTCCGATGGTAGTCTGGTTTTGACTGAATTAGTTGTATTCAAAAGCAAGGGTCTGGAAAGTTACTTGAGCAGCACTCGCTATCTTAAACGATGAATTTATTACGCAATCAGGCTCCTTGCTCAAAGTCAGGGAAGAGAGAGAATCTTCAGGAAGTCCGGTAGACAACCAAAGATCTCTTGCAGGGATTCGTTCACTTGACATGGAAGGCATTGTTTGCGAGCGATGAGTAAGCGCAGATACATATATATTGTTTGCACTGGGAGGTACACAATTCAACAAAGGTATACATCGATGATTGCTCAACTATGAAGACAAATTTGACAAAAGGTCGGCCTGGGGTACGGATGGCCTGACCTGCATAAGCAACAACCATAATCAATCCCCTCTGACTTCGTCGAACATGCCACACACACAAACATCGGTATTACCAAAGGTATATCCAACGGACTACCCACCATCCCTGAGAAGCAAAACAAAGAGTAACCGACGTGGGCAGCAGGAGAAGAACCTAGGAAACCAATCAAAACAAAAAGAAGCAACAATGTAACTTGAATAATAATAAACTAGAAGCGCAAGATTAAATGAAACGGTAACAAAAAAGAGAAGGGTTTTATGGTCCAACGATCCAGGAGCCAATTCTGCATTACAATGTTCCAGTTGACTCCAGGAGACAGGGGAGGGAGGGGTTGAAAGCTGCAGAAGGACAGTAGGAGTAGGAGTGTAAGCTATGACCAAGTGATGGCTAGTTATTCACGTATCATTCATTATGAGAGCTGAAGTTGAAACTGAACACATCTGCCCTTTACCAGTTCATACTACTCTCCCGAAGGATGGGAGCCGAAATAGCAGCAGGCATTACATTCCTCCGCTGCGACATTTGACCAGTCCTAGCATCGAAGTGTGAATCGTCTACTCGGTCACCTTGATATCCCCGTAACGAGTCCTCGGCGAAATAGAAGCTACGTCTGCGCTGACCACCAACACTGTCTTGATCAAACTCGCGTCCTTCAGGTCTGTAACCAGCTGTGCCAGTGGGCTCCGATAGACGTCTATGAGCGAGCTCTTTGCGACGTTTATAAGAACGGTAGATCAAGAACCCAAGTACACAGATGGCAATTCCTCCGAGGGAAGCAGTGACACCAATGATGGCATCTTCCTTGCTCTTGTTGTCGGAGGAGGAAGCACCGGTGTCACTATCACTGGATGACGACCCAGTTGAGCCGGAATCATCAGGAGCCGCAATAGAAAGGAGATTCCATCCACTGTTCACCAGCGAAGCAAGTTGTTGAGCCACGGAATTATTAACTCCAGTGTAGAAGGCCGACTGCTGAGCCTTGATCTGGTCTTGCAGACTGGACACCGAGCTTGAGGGAATATAGACTAGATACATAGTCTCAAGTAAGTCAGCATCTGAAGGACCAGTGTAGTCTGAGGGTATATTGACTTGGAGGGTCCATGTTTTCACCTGGTCAGCTAAAAATATGTTAGGCCTTAATACTTGAATCGCAGTAAGGACAAACCAGTGAGACCCAGCGAGTTTTGCAAGATGACAGGCATATATGCAAATAGCTGACTACTTGAGTCCGGACTGCTGACAACAAATGGCCAGTTGAGTTGAAGATCAAATAACAGGCTGACCAGCGTGTAGCCAGATAAATCTTCATTAGATGCCAGCTGGTCCTGGGGCAAAATTCTATAAGGAAGACTCGAGGGCAGAGCCGCAGTAGCTAAAGGCGCTGAAGCAGATAATGTAGTCTGGGAGAACGTTGTTGTAGCCTGGTCAGGATTACTGAGTGTTTGAGACGTGGCGGACGACGATACACTCGCAACTTCAAGGGTTGTCTGGGTGAGCACGAACGACAAGTCAGACGGGACAGAGACAACCGTCAGGGCCGTCGTGACACTCGTGCTGACCACAGTCGTCGTTCCATTGACAGTAGCAGTAGAAGAGACGGACCCCGAAGGAAACGAGATAGTGACAGTGCTGCTTGCAGACGAAGACACTGTGGTGCTTCCTGACACGCTGAACGAGGACTGCGAAACCGACGCCGGAATAGAGGTGGAATTCGCGGTGACGGAGGCTGAACCGGTGGAGCTCAGAATGGAGGCCGAGCCTGTAGAAATAGTGACGGAGGCTGAATCGGAAGCCGAACCTGTGGTACTAGAGACAGAGACTGAACCAGTAGTGCTCGAAATGGAAGCTGAGCCTGTAGTACTAGTGACAGAGGCTGGACCGGTAGTACTAAAGATAGAAGCCGAGCCTGTTGTAGTGGTGTCAGAAGCTGAATCTGTACTACTGGTGATGGAAGCCGAATCAATGGTAGAAGCAGAAAAGCTCGATTGCGAGCCAGATACAGTAGTCGAGAGACTGTTTGGTGAGGTATCAGTTGTGCTGGCAGAGACAGACGAGAGCGATGATATGATGGAACTGGGCAAGGCAGAGTCACTGGTAGTGGCTGATATTGTCGGAATGGACACCGGTAGCGACAACGAAAGCGAACCACTTGTAGCGGTGGTGGTATCGTCGCTTGTAGAAGTTGCGGCAGAGCTACTGAATAAATCAGTGGAGCTTGACACAGCAGAATCAGTGGTAGTCGGGAACAATGAGATGGAAATGGAGAGCACGGCTGAGGTGGAATCGGCGGACGTGGTTACTGGGCTGCTAGAAAAATCAGATGTCGTTGTCGGAGTAAGTCCATCTGAATCAGAGGTCGAAGTTGAGGTACTACTGGAAAAAGCAGAAGTAAGTGTTATCCCGTTTGAGTCCGTCGATGAAGAAGTGCCGGAGTCTGTAGTCGGAAACAGCGTTGGTATTAGCCCTTCGGACGTAGTCGAAGTTGACGTCAATGCTACGGAACTGCTGGACGTATCGGCGACACTGCTGACAGATGAAGGAAATAACGTCACGGAAGGCAGTAAAGAGGACAGAACTGATGACAGTAGACCAGGGTCAGTTGTCGAAGTAGCTGACAAGACCGTCGTACTAGAACCCGTAGGAGACGTGACAACCGAATCAGTGTCAGTGGCACCCGTGGTGGAAGCTGTTGAAAAATCCGAGTCAGAGGCACTCGTAGTAATCGAAGGCGACAACGTCACTGAAGGTAGTAGGGACGATAATATTGAAGACAATAAACCAGGATCAGTGGTGCTAGCTGTGGATGTTGTGGTATCCGAATCGACAGCAATCGTAGTAGAAGCAGCTATTGTGGGATCTGAGTCGACGGGACTTGTGCTAGCAACTGTGGTAGAATCTGATTCGGCGGCACTGGTAGTAGTTGAAGGTAACGTCACTGAAGGCAGTAGAGACGATAAAATGGATGGCAATAGACCGGAGTCACTCGAAGTAGCCGACACGACAGACGTGCTAGGGACAGCGGTTGTAGACGTGGCATCCAGAACAGAGGTAGTTGGCAGGCTATTCGAAGAAACGGTGCTCGAGGTCGAGCTAGAAGTCGAAGTGGAAGAGCTGCTGGTAGGACTAGCACTGCTGCTTGCACTGTATGAAGTGCTGCTGCTAGAGGAACTAGGGCTCACACTGTTCACGTTGGTACTGCTGCTGCTGCTACTACTGCTACTGTCACTACTGGGGCTGGAAGAGGCAACAGAAGCAAGACTACTACCAGCGGTTGACGTAGAGGCCGTAGGCGCAGATGATGCAGATGTGGGAGAGGACGATGTCGTGGTGGAAGTCGCACCCAGTAAGTCGCCTACACCACTGCCAACGTCAGACACGGTATCACCAAGATCGTTACCCACGTCGGACACGGTATCGCCTATATCTGAACCAAGGCCGGTAATAATGTCGCCCAGGTTGCGAGAGATGACATCTGGGAGTTGTAAAAGTCAGAAAGAAAGGCAGCAAGGAACTTCAAGAACTACCTAGGACAGTGCGTCTTTTAGCATGGCTCATAGAACGACGAGCAAAAGAATGTTCAGTGGACGAATGTACAGCATCGACAGGGGAAACAAGAACAGAGAACACGAGAGCACTGAAATAAATAAGAGGTAATAACGGTTTCATGGCGACAATTTTTACGAATGATTGCTGGATAGCAGGACGCGGTGCTAAAGCACTGCCTGGAGAAAGAGCGTGTAAGTCGAGACAACAGGGAAGGAGTTGAGGGAGATTGCGTGAGGTCCGTGCACGCTACGGCCAAAAAGCCAAAGCCAGGATGGAACGAAAGAAAAAGAGGGTGATGGGAAAGTATAAGTAACAACGGGTGCTCTCATCATTTCACACAGATCTATTATCAGGGCGCTGTATTGCCGCACACTGTGACTTGTTTGAAACGGTTCAAACAGTCCACGACCAACTCAGGACGGAGCTATGCATGTACATATCTGTCTATACATCTATCCACTGCTCTACTACCCAAAATTCTAATTCTTGGAAAGCCCCTACAAAAAAAAACCAGACTCGCCGACTCCTGCCGAATAACTGCGCATGTGTACATAAATAATCATATTCAGATAGAACAGTAACGGTCTGGTAACGATATGTTCCAGACTTTTCTTATCCTTTCCAGTTTCCAATGCGAACAAGCACACATTCAATCTTTTTTGCATGGTGATTTGTGTATGTAGAGAAGAGTCGCATACAGACATGAGCATTATATAGAAAAAAAGGAAGCGCTATGACAACCTCTGTACATACTCTATGCCTCCCTTAGATGAAACCAATCTGTCAATATCAATCAAGGTCAGTTACTGCCCAACATGACATGAAAATCAACGAACCTTGTTGGCAACATCCAGAGCGTCGTGGTCTGCTGTTAAGCGGACATATGCCTTTTTCTTACCGTCCGGACTGAATCGTACATCCCTAAGAAACAAAGTTGTTGAAAAGAGAACTTGCAGCTCACCGAATGAGAGTGTTCACTTTAGCTGCTTGAACATCATACAACTTTTTCACAGCATCCTTGATCTGACGTTTGTTCGACTTGATATCGACGATGAAAACGAGGGTATTGTGCTCTTCAATCTTTTTCATCGCTGATTCAGTGTTCAAAGGCCTTGAGAAGTCACATCAGCACTAGCAAAAGAGGTTGCGTTTTAGTTACACACGAAACAATCGTCCTAAACTGATCCATTCTAGGTACATGAGGGACACTTTTTCTGGGGTATTTCGGATCTCTTGGGAGACGGAGGGTCTTTGGTCGGTGGAAGGAAACTGAGAATCGTGTCTTGCGTGAAGAGTGAGAGTGAACACCCTGAAGAGCAGCCTTCTTGGCTGCTTTAGCTTTCGAGTCCTTCGAGTTGGCCGTCGCTATATTACACAGCTGTGATCATTATTTGAAAGCAAAGTCGCAAGACGTACACTTGGAGGCCTTGGTGGCTGCAGCCTTGCCCTTAGCGGTTTTGGTCGTGGCCATTGTCTTGAGGCTAAGAAAATGCCCAGAATGTCAGCTGATGGATAGTTGCTTTTCAGAAATCAAGGTAAACAACAGCCTCAGCTCCGAGACGTGTCATCCAAAGTTAGGCAGAGGGCAGAAATAAGAAGGGATCCCCAAATCAGCCTTAAGCCAAGTCGAAGTACATCCAATCAGTACGATCTCCATCCAACGGAATCCGTCTGAATCCAACCCAAAGCTGCAGCCGAAAGCTCGTGCAAGCGACACCAGCGAGAGACAACATGTTTCCAAGAGCGAATGAGAGACTTTGAGAGCTGAATCCACGAACCTGTTGTGACGATGGGGGTCGGGCTGAGATATTTTCAATAGGTACGTCTGGGTGTGGCTATGCTTCAGCGCCTATGAGTTGCAATGACTAATCTTCAATATTTTTTTTTTTAAAACAAGCTTTAGAACTCTTTAGAACCCATGCCTTCGCCACAGTAGCTCGCTTCGCTAGTACCGTATGCTATAGCTGGGTTCACGGCTTGTTGGGGGCAAGTCCCCGACCGCATTAGTCGGCACCTTGCGCCTCCGCACTCAAAGAGCGCTGAAGGGCGAAAAGAGCATCTAACTCGCCGACTGATAATTAGCTAATCAAAATTTCGTGTTTTATAATATAGGAATACAGGATGTAGTAGGAAGGATACTTTTCCGCGTATGTATGGAAGTAGGGCAAGTACTCAGGCGCGGGGAGCCGTAAGAGCAGGGCAACTAGAGACTCGGCTAAGCTCTTGCTTTTCTACTACGATACATACAAGTATTTTTGTACCATAAGGGCACCCTAAGGCGCCGCCGACATGCCTCCCAACTGTGGGAGAAGAATAAGATATTTCACTGATGTATTTTTACAGTCACCATTCGAACGAAGAAAGGGGCACCACGAGGGAAATCAAGCAAGGGATTCGGGAATGAGCAATGCAATTATCATCGGAAAAGGAGGAAGTGATTCGAAGAGAGCACTGATATAACGTAGAAGAGAGTCAATGTCACAACACACGCTCTCAGTCTTCCTGCCAGTGCACCAAGGTGTACTACTGCTCCATTACTATGGTTACTAGAAAACTGGCCGAAATCGATGCATGTCGATCGGGTGGTCGATTCTGGCCGATTTGACGAGGCCCCCGGAAGCTCCCCCAGAACCCTGTCCGGAATTGCGTATTTTAGAGGCCAAAATCAGCCATTTCCTTGTCCAAATATAGCGTAGATTGAAGATCAATGGGGTGGACCTTGTCCGGTATAGCGTAGTTTAGAAGCACTGAAGAAATTTTGAAAATTGTATATTTTCGGGACTTTATACTGCCAATTTTGGAAATTTTCCGGGGATTTTTTTTTCTTAGTTTCACGTGATTAACCTTGTCCGTTATAGCGTATTTTAGGCCGAAAACATTGCGTAGTTTACAGCATTTGCCCGGACAGGATTCTGGTAGAGCTTCCGGGGGCCTATTTGACGACTATTGCACTCAGCGCTACTCAGTGGTATTTCGAGCTCACCCTGATCCGATGGCCTGATCATAATCCCACTCACTATGTCAGTGGCTGCTGACAATACAGGTGAGCCCCTTCAGGCCCCTGCAGAAAAAGTACCAGAAGGACCCTATTTTTGATGTTATTGAGATATTACTTCAGCTATGCACATATACTATGATTCATAGTTAGTACATATGTGAGTTGGATACAATATGAATTGCGCGCAATCGATTGATTAGAGGTGACTCGAGAATTGCAGACCTAAGCCCTTGCTTGTACAATTTGCAAACTGTGGGGGATGCTACAAAGGCATCAATTATGCCTCTCAAACGCGTTCAGTGAAACGCTATGTCGAGAATGAGAAGAAAATGGCAATCAATTCAAGGGACAAAGAAGGAAATGTACTGTCGCACAAGTGCCTTACAAAATCAACGTGAATCGTGTACAAAAACTAGTGTGAGAAGTATGCCGAAGCCATTCATAGCGAGTATGGACCAGAATGCTATGGAATAGCCTTTGAACTGCGAAAGTGGATCAGCATCCAGAGGTTGATTGACTCCTAGTGTTATGGAAGTGACAACTGCATAAATGCGGATGAGATTTACTTCTTAGTCACACAGTCAAGTGAAAAAGCTTACTAGCCAGACCTATAGTGGCACCGATTTGATATGCGGTATACATAATGGCGCTCACTACTCCCTGCTCACCCTCCCTTGCACCTTCCATGACAACAATAGTGCAACCTACGTATCCAACAGCAACCCCAATGTTCCCGAAAACCATGCCTGGGACAATATGGGACCAGTACTTTGATGAGTCATTGGCGAGAGCAAACAGTGCTGCTCCTACAACCATCAATACTTGTCCCCCAATCAACAACAGTCGGCGAGGTATTCTTGAGGCAATGTATCCAGTGAGCATCGCTGTAGCTCCCCCAGATATTCCCAAGGGGAGGCATCGCACAGCAGCAGAGAGTGGAGACAAATACCAGAGATTCTGTGAATAAAAGATGAGAGACTTAGTACAGTATGGAGCTGGAAGACTTACCGTGAAGACCTGCACCAATTGCAGTTCAGAGGAGAACAACCACCAGTACACAGACCACCCATAAAAAAATAACGGAGTGAAATTCTTATTTGTCCAAGTTCTCGGTGGAAGGGCAGGATCTTTCACCAGGTGTTCGATAAGAGCGAAAGTGGCGAACATAAAGATAGAAAGAATAAGGGGCGCAATCACGCCAGGAGACTGCCAACCTACGGTGTGTACATGGTAAGTGCAACAAAGGGCAAAATGATTTTGAATCTCGATGTACCTGCTGCACTGGCACGAGAGACGGCAAAAACAAAGAGAATTAATCCAACCGTTAGACTGGAGACCCCAGGCCAGTCAAGGTCTTTCGTCCCCTTTGCTGAACGGCTGATATGTGCCGGAAGGATAAACCATGAGACCACAGCAAAAGGTATGACCAGAATTGCGATAACATAGAAAACTGCCGAGAACATTTTATTATCAGGTTTAGAATGGGGTATGTAGGTGCTCACCCCATCGCCAAGAAGTCCTAGCAGATATCACACCACCGATTATGAAGCCAAGACAGTTACCAATCGCACCAAATGCCCCATATACGGCATACGCTCGACTGCGTTCCTTATGATCTGGAAAACATGTTGATATCATCGCGATAGCCGAAGGAACATTGAGTGCAGCACCTACAACAAGACACTTAACAGCAATCTTCAAGAGGAGGGAGGAAATAAAAACCCACCTATGCCCTGAAGGGCTCGCAGGACAATAGTCATGATTGGGTTGACACTGGCCGCAATCGGAACACTGAGGAGACCAATGACAAGGAATCCAGCAACAAAGACAGGCTTTGGATGGAACATGTCAGACAACCGGCCAGAGATGAGCATGAATGCGGCAAAGGTGAGCGTATATGCCGACAGAACCCATTGAAGAGCTGCTGGTGAAAATCCTAAGTCAGCGCCCAGCTAACCGTTAGTGGATTTCAGAAGCATGTTCAAAGGAGAGTGACCCAAGAGTACTACTTACTGTTGGAAGGGCAATGATCGCTGCACATGAGATGTAGATATCGAAGAATTGAGCGCCAGAGAGGACAGCCAGGATTAAATTTTTTCTAAGGGTAGATAGTGGTAACTGTTGCACTGTAGTGTTGATCATATTGCTCGGCAATTTTTCCAAGTCACTCGCAGGCTCAGTCTTGGGGCGGGGAATCGATAAGGTAGTATCATCTACACATATCGTGGTGGTGGGACTGAATGGTATGTCCTGTGTGAGGGACGGGGAACTGGGCATGTTTGAAGCTGCGATAGGACGATCGGTTGAGGCGATATGAGGCTTTATAGTCTTGCATATTTCTGGAACTGTATATGATTGAATCAGATTGAAAACACAACGTCGCTTGGTAAGTTTAACAAAGTGAAAAGCTTATTACTTGTACAGTGGGTGGCGGCCGTTGCCGTGCCTGCCCGTGCGAGAAAATCGCGGCGCGGGCCACACAACGCGATTCCAGTCAATTGATGCTTGTTCAATGTCAACGACTAGTAATTCTTCCTCTTTGTTTACCTCTTCTTCTGCGAGTAAATCCCGTTCCAACAATCTCTCCGCATCTACATCAGGCTCAAGCTCGTCAATCCTGACAAAGGGTGGCTTGAAACGCGACAGAGACACGTTTTCAAGCGAACTCGAACGAGGTGCCATTCTATTTTTATTGTAGGAAATTTAGTGATGTTGAATCATATCCAGACTCTTCTCTTCCAAATACGAAGCGCCATCTCCGCACCATCATTAACAACAATCTCAACGCCGCTGCCGTCGAGCGAAAACTCGCAATCTTGCAAACAAACTGCGCAGAGCTGGAGAAGAAAGTTCGGGAGAAAGACCAGAGACTGGATCTTCTCGAGAAGGATCGGAGATGGTTAAACGATCGAGAAACCGAGGAACGCGAAGCCCGTGAGCGAGAAGGAAAGGAAGCGAGGGAAAGAGAAGTTAAATTGAAACACGAGCTTTCAGCTGCGAAAATATCACTCTCGAATTTGGAGGTCTCCCATGCCGAATTACAGGATGCTCATTCCAAACTGGAGAGGTCACGTAAGCATGAAGTCCGTCTACTTCAAACTCAGCTCGAAGAGACACAGAAGCAAGCCATGTTTCTTGAGGCCAGGGTCGAAGAAGAAAAGAATGCTGCCAAGATAGCAGCGTCCAACATCGCCTCTGCGTCGTCCTCAACTCCCTCACTATCTCAATCCACATCATCGTTTCCAGACACAGACAACATACTGCTCACTGCTGAGTTAAAACGCCAGGCAACATACCTTCGTCAGCTCGAATTCACGAATACAAGGCTTAATGCCGACGTCGTTGTATTAAAGAGTGACAACGCTATCCTGCGTGACCGTAATGCGACAGTAGAGGTCTTGAAAGAGGAGAAGAGGGGGTTGGAGAGTCGTCTCAAGATGAAAGAGGTCGAGGTTGAAAAGCTGGTTCGTGAGGTAGTTCGACGAGATCACAGATCCTCATCCTCCAAACGGTCCAGTCTGCCTCTCAATCCATCTACTTTAGCAACTCATCTTGGACTCGATCAGGATGATGTTGACGCTAGCGTTGGCGTGAATGATTCATTGCAAGACCTTCCGCATCCTACAGTCAAAGAAATATCTGAACTCGCTGCTTTACGATTGGAACATGCTGCCTTATTGGACCAGCACGGTACTACTCTCTCGGAACTTGCAGCGTTAAGAGGGGAGAAAGAAGCACTATTACAACAGACCAGTTCCCGTGGAAATTTGGCTGTACCTGAGGTACACAGTCAAAACATAATTGTGAGGATAGATGACTATTCTAATTCATATCCGTCATTGATTATCTATAACAGACTTCAAATCTGCAAATTCAATTACGTTTGAAGGATGAAGAACTGGAGACCGCTCTCAAGGAGCTTGCATTCTTGGAGGCTGCAGTGGTGATTAGACTTCAATTCGATTTATTTCATTGTTCGAATTGACGATGAATTAGGCCCGACTTACTTCCGATTCCAACTCCTCGTTACATAATGACGCGAACACTGTCGCAGAAGTCAAGCACTACCAAGCCCTTTTCAACGATGCAAAGCGCTTAAATGCTGCCTTGCGTTCTGAAATTGAGACTTCGTTGAACAAATTGAGGCAACATAGCGAACAGGAAATCGAAACAGAAAAGAAGAATGAAGAAAGGGATCAGCTTCTCCAAGACCAGTTAGTAAAGATGAGGACAGAGCTTCAGAGTGAAAAGGTGAAAAGAGAAGAGCTTGAAAAATGTGAGTATCCCGCACTGTCTTCTTCCGGAATTCATGAGTTCATCGTCTTGTACATCAGCTCTTGACACTGTAGAGCAAGAGCTGTTTGACCTTCGAGGTGAAGTTGCTGGAGGCCGACATATTCCTCCGAACACTCGTATTCTGGAAATGAAAGATAACCCTCATGCTGAATGGGAAATGAGTCACACTGTCGTATTGGAACGTCTGAAAGGAGAGAATCAGGCGCTGTTAAAGAGATTAATAGAAATCGAAGCGGCGTTGAAAGAAGCGGGTGCTGCGCAGGCTTCTGAAACAAAGTCGGACGTAAGTATCTCAACATTGGTTCCGAGAGAGAGTTTGGATATAGCAGTGAAGGATAAGGAAGATTTGGAAAACATACTGAAACAGAAAGAGAAGAGGCTGCTACGACTGCAACAGGTGATTTATCCATCCTAGGTATTTTCACAACAGGACTCAACACATGCAATAGGTATTTAAAGCCAAGTCCGCAGAATTTCGTGAAGCCATCGAGTCCATCATGGGAGTCAAACTGGCTTTTTATCCGAATGGTCAGGTCCGTGTAACCTCACTGTTTGACTTGAATGCCAGTTTTGTTTTCGGTCCAGACAAGGTCTGTGATACATCGTACAACGACTCGAAGCTTATTGACCTTTTTTTCTTATCATTAGACTGTGAAAGCCAGTTCTCAAACGGAGCCTAGCGGAATGAACATGCAACTTGTTGCTACAGGCGAGGGCGGCCCACAAGACCTGCCTGATATGATGCGATATTGGATAGAGACCGAAGCCTGCATTCCAGGTTTTTTGGCAAGTATTACGCTCGAGTGTTATGAGAGCTCGAAACGGTTGCGTGCGACGTAATGTTCTACATAGTTTAAATCGATGCCGCAACACAATCAAACTCTGCAATTATCAAGATTAAATATGAGTATATCCTCAGCACCAGTTGTTACGAGATCATCCATTATTTGAGCAAGTCTCTTCTTTTCGACCATGCTACTGACAGCCACCCAATTGTCTGTTTCCAATGGGCTGATAGTTGGTGCCCTACGCCCCGGGGTGATCGCGATAGCTGAGGGAAGTCGGTCTCGGGCAATATTGTACTGGCATATAGCGTATTTGCTAGCGGCGACAACTCCCTTTATTCGATTGGTGATAAGGGTGATTAGATTAGAGTGCGCTTCGTGTTTCGGGACTCGGGACTTGATAAGGACAGCTTCTGTTTCTAAGACAGTGGCAATTGCATGAAGACCAGCTGCACGCATGGTGTCTCCGGACTCTGAATATATAGATTCAGATAGCACGAGAAGTAAAACAGGATGTATAGAACATCACTCACCGACTAGGTCAACTGTTAAACAAACAGTTAGACTTTGAAGGCTGAAAACAGAGCGAGAAACTTACCGATTCCATCAGCCAGTCCCAAGGCACATGCGGCTTCAACACTGCCACCTACGTATTCGATCTTCGTGCGTTTGTCGCCTGAGAGTCGGAGCTGGTCATCAAGTTTACCGAAATAATCCCCTGAGAGCACCTCAAAACTGGTAACAACGCGTTTACCGGCAAGGTCTTCGACAGTCGTTATTGACCCAGCTTCTGGAACCTGGACTTGCAGGGCACACTTGCCAAACCCTAGGCGGAGCTCTTCGGTAACGTGTTCATGCATCTGGGATTCGACAATCACATCGTGTCCTGTGATACCAAGGTCGACGTTGCCCTTGCCAACAAAGCTTGGGATATCCGATGCAGGGAGGAACACTCTGAATACGATAATCAATGACCGTTGAAGGAAGTGTGTATGGAGACTGTACAAAGCGATTGGATGGTTGAGGACAAGACAGACATCTAATCGAGCGTGTCGTCGAAACTGGATATCCGCACCTATGGATACATGATTAGATTTGAAAAAACAAGAGCATAGAAATAAAGACTCGCCAGCAAGAATGGATAGGCACTTTTCATACAATCTCCCTTGGGATGCTTCATCAAGGGTATTTCTCAGACACAGTTCAAAATACCTTTTTTGGGAATTGCAAACAGTAGACGTCCGTCGAGGGAATCTGCGTCTGATGCAAAAGATGAGTGACCGGTCTATAGAACACTCAATCGCTGGTCCATACTCATGTGCACTTATACAAACGAATCTTGTGTACGAGGTAGAGCTAGGTGGAGGTATAGGTGGAGGTATAGACGAGGTAACATGAGTCATTTTCAATGTAGTTTCTTGTATTCTCACCTTAAGCGTCGGAGGCCGCTTGAGGCCGTAGGTTACGGTTACACAAGCATTTTGTGTGATAAGTATGAACAAAATGTAATCTGAGTTAGAAGAGAGTAGAACTGGAAAGGGCTGAAAAAGGGAACTTATGTGAACCGACGTGACGGCGTACGTAGTACATAGAAGCTACAACAACTATTAGTACATTTACAGCTACAGAAAGCGATATAAAAATAGACAGTGTCATCGGAAATTCATCGTGCTTGTGCTTCCTGCAAAGAAGTCAGCAGTATTCACGTTGACAAAGAAAGACAATACCTGGTCGACGAATTCCATTGCCTCTTCACGTTTAATGGGACGAATAGAGGAAACCTTCTGGTTGTTGAAAAGCACGCCGTAGAATTTATCGGCAGTCACTAACATCTCCGGTCGAAATGTGGTGACAATAAATTGCGCCTTAGATGAGAGGGATTGGATCATGGCTAATTATTAAACATTTGTCAGGTACCAACGGGAATACATCGAGGAGAGCTCACAGGCGACCGCGGTTCGGTATTGTGCATCAAGATTAGCGTCAATCTAGAGTAGATGTGATGTGAGGAACATTTTGGATATTTGATTGAGTTTGAAACTGACTTCGTCAAAAAGGTAGAACGGAGCTGGGTCGCACTTCTGTATAGCAAAAACTGAAGAGGTATGAAGGGGCCGCATTGCCTCGAATCTGAGGGTAACTGACCAGTAGCAAGAGCTACCAGGGATTTCTGTCCTCCAGATAGCTGTTGTATTCTGAGTCCTTCATCAACTTTGGAATTGAATGAAACCTGAATAAGGATATCAGCTCTATTTATGAATGGTAGACACTATGAACGCACCTTGATGGATACGCCGGTGTAATTATCAATAGAACTAGCTTGGGCTTCCCCATTTCCATCTTCAGCATCTTCATCCTGTTAAAACAGGATCAGGTGAATTTTGACGAGCCAAAAGAATTTTGTTACTTGGTCAATGCGACGTTGAATGATAAGGCGACCGCGACCTGCTGGAACGAGTTTCTCAAACACTTCTTCAAAATTGCTTGCAACCTGCTTGAACGTTCGCTCGATAGCTTCATCTTTTCGCTGATCTAAGACCTCTACGAGTTCTTCGATCGACTGAGCGGAATTTTCCAGATCTTCCCGTCGTTCCAAAAGTTGATCGCGCTGCTTGGTAAAGTTGTTATACTGTTCAAAAGCTTTCTTGTTGACATGAGCAAATTTTTTCAGCCCCTCGCTAACGGTGTGTAGTTTGCGAACAAGCTTGTTTGTATCGATTAGTTGAGCAGCATATGAAAGGAGAGATGCAGCGTACGCGGTCAGGTTTTTCATTCGTGTATTTTTCGAATGCTTCCTCAGGCAGTACACCTAGATCTCGGATACTGCGACTACATTCTTCCTTTCGTCCTACCAGCATTTGTCTTTTAGCAAGATAGCGTTCAGTGACCTTTTGCTGCCTGGTTATGTTCCGACCATCATCTAATTGCTGAGATTGTACTTCCTCTAGCGATTTTATGAGGGTTTGGACTTTGTTCGAAATATCGTCGGTCTCCTTTTCCATGTCTATGAGACTGATTAGAAAAATAAGTGGATCCGTAATATTGTTAACTTACTTTGACTTCTCTTTGTCCAAGCAGTTATAGCGTGGTCGAGGGACTCGAGCTCTTTCAATCGGGCTTCGAGGTCGTCTGCCGTATCACTAGCTTCTGGCTCTGCTAAAAGGTCAATACGCGTCTGGATCTCTTCTCGGCGACGGAGAAGACGTTCATTCAATTCGATTTCGATAGCGTTTTTTTTACTTTCCAGCTGTACACAGTCAAAATTAAGTGCGGTACAAGGAAAACAATGAAGGATGCTAACGGAGGTTTTGGCTTTGGCCAGTTCCACAAGTTCTCGCCTTTTCTGCTCTACTTCGACACCTAGTGTTTCGATAAGTTTTTGTTCCTCAGCGGAAAGGCTCTGTATCATAGGTGTCTTGAGTTCGGCTTCATAACCAGTGTGTTTTGTATGCAGGGAAGCAAGCTCTGCCTCTAGTTCCTGTACATCAATCTCTAACTTCCCTAAACGACCCGAAAGTTTCTCTTTCTCCTTGGTTAACATGACACCCTCCGCAAGGAGACGTTCTCTCGCTTCCCGGATTTGGTTTTGTTGGGCACTTAACACAGACATTTTCCCAGCAAGCTGAGTGATCTTCTGGTCGTATTCGACAATGGCGGTTTTGGTCTCCTTCGATTTTTTTGTGTCCTCTTCGTATTTTATTCGCCATGAGGTAACAGCTTTGATGGCTTCGATCCTCGAACGTCGAATATCGTGAAATCCGCCGGTCAGAGCACCTTTCCTATCAACCTTGTCGCCATCGAGGGTGATAGTGTTGATGCCATGACTCTTGACGTATGCAGCGGCAACATTGAGGTCTTTACAAACACAGGTCTTTCCGAATACTTGTTGGAAAGCCTTCGCGTGAACATCGTCGTAGCGGAGTTTATCGAGAATAGGGATGGCGTCGCCATTATTGGGAAGCGGTGGATTCTTTGGTTTAAGACGATTGATAGGCATGAACGTTACTCGACCCGTCTTATCTCGGAGCATGACATCGAGAACTTTGGAAGCGGTCTCGTCACTATCAACCACAACGTGGAACAGGCTGAGGATGGTTATAAGTCAGAAAGAAAAACGCGAAGGCCAAAAATGCCAACCTATTTCCGGCAGTGAGCTCAATGGCAATGTTGAACTTGTGGTCGGTCACTTCAAACAGCCGGTATAGTGGACCATACACGCCTGTAAGGCGATGCCGTTCTGCAATCTTGTCGACGGCTCGCAGACCCATACCAGTATCCTACAAGGAGAAATCAGCACGAGAGGGGTGAAAGATGAGGGGTTCCCACTTTATCCATCATGCTAGCCAGCTGCCTCTCAGCTGTTCGCATCTCATCTGCAGCCCGACCGACTAAACTCTCCAACTTCGTGTCTTCCCTCCACAGATCCTTGCGTTCTTCGATTAATTTGGAATGCTGCTCTCGTAGACGGGAGTGCTCCTCGGATAGATCTGTGACGCGTTGTCGACCGTCATCAATTTTCTTCTGTACATCGAGGATCTGTTGGTCGAGCTCGAGAACAGAACGTTTAGTCTCCTCAATCTGAGAACGACTGAACTGTAGATTATGTTCTTGTGTTTTACGGTGGGTTTTCATGGATTCAATCTCTTGCTTTAAAAACTTGTCGCGTTCGGCCTTGGTTCGAAATCGGGTAGCGCGTCCAGCTTTCGCGTATAGAGCCTGCAGCTGTCCATTTGTCTCATCGAGCTTGCGTTTTTCGGTGGCTTCAGTGGCACGACGCGTTTCCCAATCGGGGAGCAATACAGCAAGAGCCCCCTGGCGGTCAGCAATGTCGGAATTGATTTTGGTAAGCTCTGTCTCGAGATTTACGCGTCTACCTCCTTCCCTTATACCGGCGTTGCGAAGGTCATCTATGACACATCGGAGTTCGGTACGAGACCGGATTGAGTCGGTTAGTTCTGATTGAACGTCCTGGCGAGCCAGAGACAAGGCTTCGAGATCGTGTTTCGCTTCGGAGAGGGCTCTTTCGAGATTCTGAGAGTTACTTCAAGCCAATTGTATACGAAGGAATTGTAGAGACTGACCTGAACCTCTTTCTCTCTTTCGTTCCATTTTTCTCTACGAAGATTGGCTCCGTGAACTTCACTCTTCCTCTCTTCTTCTAGTTCCTCCAATGCTTCACCTACATCTAGCAGCTCGCGTTGATACAGAGCGTATTCCAGACAGCGCCGCTCTTTGTCTTTTTCCTGAAATTCTTTTAGCTCTTCTTTCTCTTCCTCCAGCTCTTCTAATCGCGATTCGATATATTCGAGGAGTTCGCTAATCTTGGTACGTTTGGCGTCTGTTTCGGCCATTATTTTCAATGATTCGGCTCGACGCTGCTCATACACCTTAGTTCCTGCAACTTCCTTAAGCAAAGCAAGTCTTTCGTGATCTTTAGCATTAGTAAGAGCAGTGATCTAAGGCAGGATGAATCAGAGAAATGATAGAGGATTGCAGTATATTTGGTTCACGCACACGTCCTTGAGGCACGATATAATAAGGGTTGCTTTTACTAAAGCCTGCGCTTTCTAATAAGTTCATAACGTCGGCCTTGTTAGTACTTTTCTTATCCAGGGAGTATTCATCCTTCTTAAGTCCTACAGTCCGGCGAAGGATCACGGTATTGTTCCCAGTTGGAAAGCGTTGATCAGAATTATCAAAGACGATTTCAACTGGAAAAGACGCGATGAGCAGCATTCTAGCATATATAATACCACTGACCGTATGCAGAAAGTGTTGTGGTCGCGGAGACGCCCTCATGCAGGAGAGATTGTCGTTCTTCGTTTGTCATGGAAGTATAGGCATCGGAGAGGACGAATCGAATGGCTAAAGCTATTAAGTCAGACAGAGCGAAAGGGAGGTGATTACGCGTTAGTACGCACCTGCGAAGAAATTGCTTTTCCCAGAACCATTTCTGCCCACCACGACGTTGTGTTTCGGTGAGAATTCTTCAATCTGAGCCTGATCACGGTCTTGATTCCAGAAAGAATCAGCGTGAGTAAAGGTGAGGTAGAGGATAGAATAAACTTGCAGGATTTGAAGCCCTGTATCGTCAGCGTTCTTATGAACATTTCGCGTGGGCACTGGGATCCAAAAGTTGAGGGGGGATTGTGCAACTGCAGTGCAAGTGCAAAAAGCGTGTGCCGTGACCTCTGACGCATAGTGACTTTAGCGCCCATTTTCTTCTCATTGATGTCCTTCCACCAATAAATACTGTAATGTCAGACTCGTTCGCAGACCTTTGGAACTCTGCGGCTCCTTCCAAACTTACTCCGCAACCTCAGAAGCTGGGCTCACCATCCTCGCAATCAAATCCTCCTTATCCTAGACAACCTCAGAACGATCTATTTGCCCAGCTTGCTTCCAGAGGCTCCTCAGTCTCCAATTCTCGTTCAGAAACCCCCCCTTCAGCTATCCCTGCTTCCTCTCACAAAGGCCTCGCGAAGCCTTCTTCCCAGAACAGCAATGGTGATGCCTTCAGTGGACTTTTTGGTGCTGGTTCTTCTCTAGCTAGCAATCGATCTACGGCGAATATGACTATAGCAGAACGAGCTGCACTGGTAGAAAAGGAACGATTAGAGAGATCGATCCAACAACGTCAGGCTCCAAGCCCTACACACTCCACTGCCTGGGATGGTCTAGATCGCCTTGGTAGTAAGACGTTTGCCACGTCACCTACGAATACTCACCTGCCTCTCGACCACGACTGGACACTTGCAGCTCCTTCAGTCCTCAAATCTGTGGTTTTGCCTCCAGTTTTAAAGCCGGAGGATGAATGGGGACTCGCAAATTTTGCGAACACTTTCGCTCCAGCCACGACTTCCAAGCCATCGCATTCTGGAGCCGTTTGGGATTTAGACGAATTTTCTACCCTTGATTCGACTAGTCGTGGTCTTGGGCCTGGAAAGTGGGACGAAGTCACTGCTAATGACGGGCCGGATGATATTCTCGGAGACTTGAGTCGACCTATAGAGGCTATACAAAGAGAAAAACATGAAACCAGTCGTCGTAATGTCGTAGTAAGTATAGCTCAAGGTTAACACTGCTATTGCACTAAATCAATACGTTAGGTGTCTCCTCCCAAATCACCCTCATTACGGGAGCCCAGTCCCAACCGCAGTAATTCTCCACCTCCTCACATTCTTGGTCAGCTCATCGAGATGGGATTTTCGATTACCCAAGCTCGGACTGCGCTTGCTTCCACTGACTCAGGGCAAAACGTTCAAGCCGCTTTGGATATCCTGATATCAAACGGGGCTATCGGTGCTGGAGAAGATTATGGTGATGAGACGGGAAGTTTCTCCGGAAGAAATAATTCTCAGAATCAACGCACTCCTTCTCCTCAGGAGGAACCAAAACCGCGTCTTCGTCGTGATCGACAGATCATTCAAGAACGACAGCGCGAACGGAATACATCTTCCCCCTCAGAACTGGGAGGTCTGCAAGCTGATAAAATCCTTGCGCAAGCCTCCGAAATTGGGTTTAGTTTATTCAATCGCGCTAACGCGGCGTGGAAGGAAGGGAAAGAAAGGGTTCAGAAAGTCTATGAAGAGAAGGTTGCAGCCACTGCAGAGGGGTCTACCAGCAGGAGAGGCAGTGGTCGTTCGACGCCACTGGCAATAGCTACAAAGCCAAAGTGGATGCAGGACAATGAAGGTTTACCAGACACAATGATTGATCATACCAAGAAAGAGGCACGACCTGTAGAGAAGCCATCATTCTCAACACATACAGAGGTGGTAGATCTGTTTTCAGACACCAGGAGTCCTGAATCATCCACATCGCAATTGTCGAGCCAACCTACGACTCTTTCCGTTGGTTCTTCAAATGGTGTATACGTTTCTAAATTTCGGCACGCGAAGCCAAAGGTCTCCGACCCAAATTCAGGATCTGCATCACTGTCGCCACACCCCATTACTCTCGTTTCCGCCTCAGAATCCACCATTGCATTATCACAAGAGTCAAAAGCTTCCGGCGCTCACTTTTATAAATTAGGCGATTTTCCTGCTGCTGAAACAGCGTACACTCGTGCTATCGAAGCCCTTCCAGCTGGACACGCACTGTTAATCCCACTGTACAACAATCGGGCGTTGGTCCGACTCAAGGTGGGTGATGTCCAGGGCGTGATAGCTGATACCAAGAAGGTGGAAGAGTTAATTGGAGGAGTAGGGACTGTTCGTGAAGAGCTCAGGAAAGGTGATCTCGGAAAAATTCCTGTCAAGGGATCCAGACAAGGCTTTGGTGACGATGTCGTGGTCAATTTGCCTGATGCTTTGGTCAAGGCTTGGAAGAGACGCGCAGAAGCCATGGAAGGACGGGAGAAATGGGAAGATGCCGGTAAAGATTGGGAGAAGGTCGCTTCCGCTGAATGGGCCGGGAAAGCTGTTCGCGCGGAGGGAGCGAGTGGAGCAGGAAGATGTCGAAAAATGCAGCAAGAAGGCTCCTCTCACCATACACCCAAGTTTAAGCCCAGCCCCCCTATCCGATCCCCGTCTCATCGAGTACCTTCGGTTCCGTCGCAAGCATTGAATGCTCTGCGTGCTGCCAATGAGGCTGCTGAAGTAGAAGACTCTCACAGGTACAGATTGAAGGATGGTGTTGATGCTAGACTTCAAAGTTGGAAGGGAGGAAAGGAGAACAACATTCGGGCCCTTTTGGCGTCGTTGGATACAGTCTTATGGCCTGAATTGGGTGTTCAGAAGCTGAGTATGGCTGAGCTTCTGAACAAAGGGCAGGTGAAAGTGAAGTACATGAAATGCATAGCCAAGGTTCATCCAGACAAGCTCAACGAGGGTAACTCAACAGTGGAGCAACGAATGATTGCAGCTGGAGTTTTTGGTACACTTAATGAGGCATGGAATGCTTTCAAACCATAATTATTCATTTGCGTTAGGATACTTATGTTAAACTTATGCACTGCCACGGTTTTCGTCAGTTGCAAATCGCTCGATTAATTGGCTTCGATTCTTGCGAGGAATACATGTAACAATCAAAAGTACAAGCTGTGAGGAACAGGCATAGCATGCAGCAGCGATTGCAATGGGATTACGATGTGAAGACAGTTGTGGATGCACCGTGTCGTTTATTCTGCAGAGAGAAAGAGAAGCAAATATTAGAAATTGGATAAGGAGAGCTCAGCAAAAACAAAAACGCACTGGATCGGGCCCTCATTTTTCTGCGTTTGCGCCTAAGCCTGCGGGAGCGCTTTTTCTTCCATTTCTCTCTCATACTATAGCGAAGACAGAGTACGCTAAGCTGTCAGAAAGCATTACAATAAATAAAAAAGACGTACGTGTTTCAGCTATGAGGTTGTTAAGATCGAGACCCCACAGAGTACTCGGAAGCACTTTGTACTACAGAAACGATTCCCACGACCAGCTGTATAGTCTACGTTATTTTTCTCACACGGTCATGATCATGCGTTCAAGTCACCGGGAATAAAGCAACATTCGTACTAAATATCCTTTAGCGCCGCAAGTGCGGCAATCCCCGACTCTGAAAGGGTTCAACATTTTGAGCTTGTAAAATGGACAATTGATAGGTTGAGAATGAAGTACAGAAAGAAAAGTCATTTTGTAAGATATATTCTAGTGGTATAATGTATACAGTGATCTTGGAGTCCTTGATACAAAACATCAAGTTTTGCTTGTGACTCTTTCTTATTTTACAAAGTCTCAAATTTAAGTATCTAGAATCAAAGTATAGTATATTAAGATAAGCTCACTATAATCAATGCTCAAGGACAAATTTTGATTAATTAGGAATCAAATTGTATTAAGGGTGATTGTCATGCATCT